>CM029278.1:34316979-34548082 GCA_016920895.1 Vaccinium myrtillus | reverse complement strand
GAAAATAGTAACAATATGAACAAAGCACATTTTGTTTTTCCTTCTCAAAACCCTATTCATCAAAAGAAATGTGATACCAACTGTAGGAAAGGTCAGCGCGTAAGGTGACGAGGCAGTTGAACAACCAATTATAGCTATCCACGTGGCTCGATAAGATTCAACGGACACGTCATCAGTCAACCAAACCAGAGGACTGAGGAAGAGCCCCACCGCGAGGAGACGACCTCGCGGGAGGACATAGCAGAACTAAAGACACCCAAGCAAGGGGTGCCCTATACAAGGGAAATGCTACTAAGAAGAAGTTCACCCCTCGCGAGGACCTCGGAGAAGAGGACCAACGCGACGGGATAGAGCGAACACTCACACAAGTACGCGAACCGAGCTCGCGACTGTACCTGACCAAAAGGCAGGGATGGGGAAGTCGATGAGAGCTCGAAAGAGGTCTTGGCGCGAGCTAAAGGGCTCGCGACCATACCCAACACAGCGGGAATAGGGGAGAAACAAGTGGCTTGGTGGCTTTAGGGGATTAAGGGTCGCGACGAAGGGAAAACGATGCACTGGTACGATCTAATGGAAGCTTCCTAACGGCCAGTGACATCACCCACGTCGCCCGAATATACGGAGAGAGCACGTGTCATCATGTTATTGGGGAAATGTCTGCAGCCCCATGATTGGGTGTGGATCCTTATAAATATGAGACATTCATTCATAAATCCCAGAGACAGAGATTGAGAGATTCATTCGTCTAAGGAACACGGAAAACTTAGAAAGGAAAGGTGACTCAGAGCTCTGGAAACAAGGACTCTGTTCTTGCTAGTGCTCGCGAGCACATCTTTCTTCTAAGACTGTGATTCGAGGACAATGATGATCCAAATGGGAATGGACTGAACGTTGCTGCCTTCTCTTTCTGTATATTTGGCTTAATCCTTTACCCCTTTACACACTCTCTTATTCCTGATTCAATTGTTAGCTATTGTTTGCCTCTCCAAGTTAATTAATTGACTGTAACCACAAACCGAACCTACATAAGGCGACTCTGCTGGGGAGGCTTTCATAGCTGATGGTTGACACAAGAAGCCGTTTACAAAATCAACAAAGTGGTTCGCAAACGCACAGTTCTTCTTCCCATAATCTCTTAAGTGCCATTGAAACTCTTCGACAAAGAGCAATGGAACGTCAACCCGTTCTAGAAGAAATTCAAGAGCTCGATAATACACAAATTCTGGCTGCTAATGCCGAAACTCTTAAGACCATTAGAGATGGACAACAGAATGCAAGATGGCCGAGACTCGCTTGCTTTTGGCCATAACTCGCTTACTCAAAGGTGATGGTCAGCTGCGACACCAATGGCTCCACCAAAGGTGCCCCCACCAAATGGTGCGAGGGAAACCCGTGGGTCACCTCAACACTCAACGGAATACCACCTGCGGCACCACCACCACCAAATGGACATAACCTTATGGCACAAGCAAAGACCGGCTCGGGCATACCATTCTTTGGGGGTATTATCCCATGACCCACCAAAGATTTCTCACCTTGGCGGACGTCCAAGCCTTGCTGCAACAAGAAAAAAGGCTAAAGCAACTTTGCCAACTCTGCCTAATCCTGAGATTCAACCACCATACCCTGCTGTGATAATGGCCATGCCATATCCAGAAGGATATGTGCCACCAAAATTTGTTAAGTTTGATGGGAAGGAAGGAAGTGCTCAGGAGCATGTTCACCGCTTTATTGAGACGTTGGGTGTCCATTCGCAAGATCCCAACCTTCGATTGAGAGAATTTTCCAAGTCCCTCACTGCTCGTGCACACACTTGGTATGTCAACCTCGAGCCTCACTCTGTAAACACTTGGGAGGAAATGGTGAATCTGTTTTACACCAAATTTTTCCAAGTGATAGAGAAGATCACTTCGCTAAACCTCGTGAACGAGAAGCAGAAACGTCTGGTGGAAATCTGCAGCCCCATGATTGGGTGTGGATCCTTATAAATATGAGACATTCATTCATAAATCCCAGAGACAGAGATTGAGAGATTCATTCGTCTAAGGAACACGGAAAACTTAGAAAGGAAAGGTGACTCAGAGCTCTGGAAACAAGGACTCTGTTCTTGCTAGTGCTCGCGAGCACATCTTTCTTCTAAGACTGTGATTCGAGGACAATGATGATCCAAATGGGAATGGACTGAACGTTGCTGCCTTCTCTTTCTGTATATTTGGCTTAATCCTTTACCCCTTTACACACTCTCTTATTCCTGATTCAATTGTTAGCTATTGTTTGCCTCTCCAAGTTAATTAATTGACTGTAACCACAAACCGAACCTACACCAACATGTTTCATTCAAGTAGCTATGTATGTCTGATCAATGTGATTTTTCGCAGGTCATACATACTCAGCAGATGAGTGAATAGGATAATGTTAATGGGCCGGTGATGGGCTGGGATTTGGCCTCACAGCAGGTACCCCAATCCCCTCAAAATGCACCAGCAGCTTCAATGGATTTAGCAGTGAGAGTGATTCATAAGGTTTGACAGTATCACATAACAAAAAATTAAAGTGATCCAGAAACACTTTAGCATCTGTGGACTACAAGTATGTCTTCACACCACAAAAAATAAAAAAGAACCTACACCATGTTTCATGCCGGGAATCAGAATTTTAACACTGCATCCATGGCACAAGGAAAAAGGTGGGAATTAACTTATTCTCCTTGATTAGCTAGTCTCACGTTTATCACGGTGTGCGTTAAAAATATCGAAAATTATATGGGTATCGACCCATACACACAGAAAATGCACAGATCGTGCTCGGGGACCCACTTATGGGTCCTACACGAACGATCCGAACCATTCATTCATCTTAGAATGATTTTTTTGAGGGGCTTCGCTAGAAATCTGCTCAATCGAACATCTCTAGGTGCTTATTTCATTCAATTTTTTTTTACTGAATCGGGGGCGTCTTAGATCAAGCACCTACAAATGTCTAATTAAGTTGATTTTCTGGCGGAGCCCCTTGAAAAATTATTCTAAGATGAATGAACGGTTCGGATCAATTCGTACGCGTAGTATGGTCCTAAAAATATGACTACGTACACTAGGGGACTATATATTTACCCACCTAATACTCCATGTAAGAGCATCCACTATGTATACGTTAACTTTTTACATGTAAACATAGTGTCCATACAGCTAAATTTAGAGATCATTTGATTTAGTTAAGGTATAAGTTAGGTAATGAGATCATGTGAAGTTTTATGTGATAGCTAAAAGGGTTCATTAGTTAAAATAAGTGTCCAATAATTTTTTTTTTTACTTATTTATTCCCAATGGCCATTTTATATAAATATACATATAATATGTTGTTCCCAGAATCCCAAATTTTTTTTTTTTTTAATAGTTCCCAACGGCATTCCCTATAAAGGAGTGTTTTTGATTAGGATGGGGCAGCCAAATTATATTTAATTTTCCAGCAAAGCAATATCTCGTGTTTTTTTTTTAAAAAAGAAAAAGAAAATCAGAACATGTATATCCACCAATTGGAATTAGTTGGTAGCATTATTGTTACGTTGATTGTTTCTTTCCTTCTTTTTTTTTTATCTGTATTCCCACGACACAAATGGATAGTTGGATGGCGGATTAAATACGAGCCGTGAATTATCCAAATGGATAGTCGGATGGTGGCACTATACGATTGTAGTGCCCGAGGGGCACTACGGGGATCCCGTGTCCCCTTTACACATATTGACATTTGTGTGAAAATTCACACACTGCCCCATAGAAATGTGAGTATGCGTGTAAAGTATTTGTGTAAGTATGTGTGGTTGCAGAAGAATCCATTACTTCCGGCAATGAAACTTATAGAATTGCTTTGCTTGATTTAAAAAAAGGGAGAGTTGCTATAGGGTCCACTATAGCTATTTCCTAACACTTGTCGTCCACATGACTTTTTCCTAAGACATCCAGTCCACTCACACATCTAAAATACGACAATACCCCCCAGCCTCAAACTTCTTTACCGACCACACTCCTCATCCTCTTCTTGGCAACCAGAGACCTTCACCGACCACACGACGGGCTTTGACGACTACCCTCTGTCCTCGATTGAGACTAAACAATCTCCGGCGGCCACTATTTTTTGACCGATCTTGTATTGTTCTTACGATGGAGAAACGATCTCCGGCGGCCACTATTTTTTTACTGATCTGGCATATTTCTTACGATGGAGCTCTGTTCTTCTTATGTTAGTACAGTGGAACTCTAACTTAAATCGAGCTCCGTTCTCTCTCAAGATTTCTGGTTCAGTCGGCGGAAAAAATGGTGTTTTAGTGCTCAGTTCAATTTCAATGGAAAAAGAGTTGCTCGAAATCCATTTTTGACTACACGGTTGGATTCGTCTTGTCGAAATAATTCCGGAAAGGTATAATACGAGTCCATATGACGTCGGGGTGAGATACACGAGCTGGTCAAAGTTTGCATTTTCCGGCTAAATTCAGTGCATAGATCTGACGCGCTACTGGTTCTTCAGCGTTATACACAAGCTAGAAGAGGTGATGACATCATTCATCAATCTTGAGGTGATGACAGATCTTGCTTTTTCTTTTGTTTTTTCTTTGTCTTTGTTTATTGCACAAATGACAAGACAAGGAGTACTGTCCTTTACTCCTTTTTACCTTTGTTTTAATAAAACTTGTTTTCTCATTTTGATAACTTGCCAGCTGTAATGGATGCTTTTTGGTTTCTATTGTGGTTTGTAATTTTTTATCTTTGTACACTTTCACGCTATATTCTGCCATTATTATACCAAGTACGTTTTTTTTTGGAAAAATATAGTCCAGATAACCACATCTTCTGAGTCTAGATAACCACATCTAATTTCAGTGGGCTTAAAAAAAAAAGATATTGTCTAGATAGCCACCTCTTGTGAATCCAGGTAACCACCTCTTATGAGTCCAGATGACCACATCTGATCCCAAGTAGTTTTTTTAAAAAAGATATAGTACAGATAACCACATCTTGTGATTCCAAATATGGTTATTTGCTCCGACGAATTTTCCGGCGAAGTCCAATTTTCCGGCGACTTTTCTGGCGCCGACGAAATTTTCCAAATTTTCCAGTGAACTTTTCCGGCGCCAGTGACTTTCTAGCGAACTTTCCGGCAAGAGTATGTTATGTATTAAATTTAATGTGAGGATACATTTGTCTATTAAAAATGGAGAGTGGATCTTACACCTTAGAAATTGCAAAAAGGTGGATTAGAGGAGTTATGAGACTAAGAGGTAGACTAGACATGTTACAAAGAGTTATAATGGACCTTAGAGTAATTCTTTATTTAAAAAATCTCATAACCAAATAACAATTTCGAATCAAGCCCTATTGGAATGATTCCCTTCATTTCTGCAATTGCGTAGGTGTTAAATGCAAACAAACCAATGGAAGAGTCACCAATATTTTGAACTTGGAATCCCCAACACTGTAGGAGAGAAATTGTTTGCCGTGATTAGAAGGGTTTGACCTACTTTATCCCCATTTGGAGATTCCCGTTTCTCATCTGGGGCGGGGATGGAAGATGAAACAATTCCTCCATTGGGTATCGCGGGAAAATGGGTTCGGAGATTAGGGACGGAAATCATAAGGTGTACCTTGTCCTGCCCCGTTTTGCTAGATCCGTCAATGCCGATGTCTCGGGACCAACAAAGAATCTCTCAAAACTTGCAGGAATCTAGTAGTTATGAGTGGGGAAATCATTCGCCAAAGAAATGACAATGGTATGTGATTCGTTAAGATTATGAAGCCCAAACCTTTGCATGGGTTTTTTAGAACACAATTCTTTTCTTTTTTTCAGGTCATTTTAGAGGACTTGACACAAGAAAACCATAAAGGGGTATGGAACAAATGCCCTAAACAAATAACCTTTTCTTATGAGTCGAATCTGTTCGGACGGGAAAAATGCCCTGGATCACTAATCAATTCCTTTTTTGGTTTGAACAATGATGGTACAGGAGTGGAATGAGTAAACTCAGAATGGTGGGCTCCTGGTTGATCACTAACCCCAATGAGTTTGATCAATTGGAGATTTGCCCGGTCGGTAACTTTAGGGCCTTAAATGTGGCTTATAGCCCATCTGGTTGTACCCCTTACTTGTCAAGGGGGAGGTCTGGAGTTCGAGTCTATGGAGAGACATCGAACTCCCTTTACTAACTAACTTTCCCACTAATCACCGCTAATGTATATCGTATGACCAAAAAAAAATAAAAAAATAAATTTAGGGCCTTGAGATTTGTCGAGGTACACACAAACTACCCAGACACCCCTATCAAAATAAATATGGCTCACACACCACCCAGGACTGTGTTCGGTTCCAATTTTATCGGATGCCCCCACTTAAAAAGATAAAACTCATTTTGATTATGTTTGACAGCTTCGAGATTCATAACTTTTTGTGAGAGGAGAAAAGAGCAAAGCATAAAAAGTTATTTTGTGTGGGTATATTTATGCTTTGCTTTGGTCTTTTTTGAGTATGAAATCTATGCTTTTCTCTTTTCTTCGTTATTGGGAAGCGAAAATTGGCTTCTATTTACCACTTCAATAGTCCCAAGTATCAAAATCTCTAAAACTCACCCTAAAATCACCAAAACAGAGTGACCATAAAAATATCGTACCCTTTTTTCCTTTAATGATTTTTTCTCTTTCCTCCCCCCAATCCATTACTTGGGGCCACCAGCTTGGGCGGTGCCGATTAGGGCTATAGAGCAATTACAACATGGGTCGGGACCACATCATTCGAGAATAAAGATCACAACATAGACTGACGAAAAGAAAGGGCCAAATAATGGCTAAATTTGATCAGATAAGTGGATTAAACCCAACTAGGGAGAAATAAGTGATGGGTCTTTGTTGATCTGAGAAAATTGGAATGGGTTTTGGCGAGAGAGGTGATATTTTCATTTTAAGGACAAAAGTGTCAACTTTATGCGTGGTTACCATGTTTTGGTGATTACTTTAGAACATATCATGGATTGGGAATTTTGAGGTGTTAGACCATAAGTGGTGAATAATCTTTGATCACTGCCATGTTTTGGTAATTTTCCCAATTCATTTTGAGTATAGGCCCCACAACAACTAGGTTTCTTTTTTTTGCTAGATCGACGATAGGATATTTATATGTTAGGATATGTTTGATTACCATGACTGTCAATCTCTTGTTCACAGAAGTTGAACCCTAAACCTCACTTTCTAAATGAGCGCTACATAACAACTAGATTAAACTCTACACATTAGATTGCAAATTCTAGACAGTTTTCTGAGTAAATAGCAAAGTGCACCAACAAATGCCTCATGTAAATGACTCAGCCTTTCTTTCATGCATTGTTTTTGTCTTCCGTGTGGGTATATAAACATTTTGTGCTCCTAGACTCTCAGGCTGTCTGAGTCTTGAGTAGGAATAGGAATATAATTACCGGAAATTAAATTCCTGAAAATTTTCTTGGATAGAAATAGGAATATGATTTACTGCAAATTGAAATCCTAGGAATTTAATATCTGGAGGAATTGCGTTTTGATGTTTGGATTAATTCAGTAATCTTAAGCGAGAAACAATTATTTTAAAAATTTATTAAAGTCAACATTTCTTTTTCTTAAAGAATGATCCAGGAATCTGAGATTCCCATGAGGTAAGAAGATCAGATTCGCACTCAGTTTGAGAAAGTGATTCCTCGTTGAATATGTCATCAGGAATCACATTCCTATGTATTGTTGTCTCTGCAAATGTCGGAATCAGAAAAGTTTGGTATCACATTTCCGTTTCTATCTCTTTCAAACGTTGGAATCATAGGAAGAAGGCATCACATTCTCATTCTCCCTTGAGATTACTGCCATAAAAACTGAGCCTCATTGTAAGGAATAAAATTTGTTCACTCTCACCAAAAGAGGGTGAATAAAACCCTCACCCTAATTGGTTGAAATAGTGTGGGGTCTACAAAAAATGGTGTAGATTCCACCACAAAGTGATCTTATGCTTACCAAAAAGTGTATTGATTTCGTAGACCCCACACAATTTCAACCAATCAAGATGAGGGTTTTGTTCACCCTCTTTTGGTGAGGGTGAATAATTTTTTTTCCTCATTGTAATGGTAGTTTTTGTGAGGAATGGATGCAATGGCGGAGGTAAGTAGGGGCTGGTTGGGGTCAGCCCCCCTCGCCATTTAGACTATGAATTTGTACATTTTGATAAGCATGACATGTTTTGGAATCTGGGCTGGATATATATATATTTTTTGTTTGGAATTTTATAGAATGCTATTGGCCTGTTTTGGTTAAATAAGCCATTCAATTACCCTTTTTTTTTCTTTATTCAATTTTTTCGCATTTGTTAGTTTCGTGTCAAGTTTTGTGGGTCATTGGTTCATCCCGATGAGATGAATCAGAAAAGTATAAAACTATTATCCAAACTGAATTTTCTTTAAATAAAGCTAAAAAAATATGTTTTATTTTTTTGCTATTTTTGTCTTTATTCAGAAAAATGTAAGTTTGGATCATACTTTTTTTACTTTTCTAATTCCTCTTATCGAGAAGAACCAATAATCTAAAAATAAATAAAAAAAAGACCGCGAACTAACAAATGTGAGAAAATTTTGAATAAAAAAAAAAAAAAAAAGCCAAGTGGCTTATTAAAACTAAAATAGAACCAAGGCTTTCCACTGAATATACAGTTACTCAATTTCACAAGGGTATAAGTGTACAATGAACCATTTTTTTAACAAAAAAAAAAGATTTTATTAATTAAAGTAGATATTACAGTGATAAAAGGAAATTGTAAAACACTCTTATTCACCACATGTTTTCGTGGGGTTTAGTACTAGGTCTACGTATGGATTTATGGTAAAGTGTGGTGGATAAAAGTGCAGGGGCACCATGTGATAGTAAATAACATCAAAAAAAGATTTTATTAATTAAAATAGATAATACAGTGATAAAAGGAAATTGTACATTGAACCATGTCTGCGTACTGAGATAAAAAGGGGTGCGAATAGAATTTCTGCTCTATATATAGATCACTGGAGAGGACTGTCTTTAGCTCAAACCCAAATAGGAAAATCCAAAAACCATTTTCACCCAAACACTACCATGAGTTTAACAGAACCGCTTCTTGATTCAATTGATCAAGAGCAATTCCACCCATCTGAAAGGAGTCAACGGGAGGATGACAATGAGACCGCTGTTTGGCCCCTTACATCGACCATCGGGGCGAAACTTGACGAAGGTGCCGAGAAAACCAAGTCATTCTTCTCTTCTGCTTGCGTCTACAGGGTGCCGGAAGAGCTCCGTAAGCTGAAGGAAAGCGCCTACACTCCTCGCCTCATCGCTATTGGCCCTCTTCACCGAAAGGACTCACACCTCCAAACACCTATGCAACACGTCAAGATGTGCTACGCGAATCACCTACTTTGTCGACTGACCAAAGGAGTGGAGGTCCCGGAATTAGCAGAGCGTAAGAAGTTAGCGGTGTTACAAGAATGTGTGGCGGCAATGAAGGCATCAATGGACGATGCAAGGAAATGCTACGCGGAAGAAGTTATGCTGGATGAGGAAATGATGTTGGTCGATGGTTGCTTCATCCTTGAAGTTCTCTACCGATACTACCTTATGGGCAATGGCAACTCAGAGGTAATTAAGGAAGCTTAGAGCATCTACAACTAAGAGGTGTCGAGTTTTCTTTTTAATCGGAAAAAGAAAATTGTACATATCACGGGATAAAATTATAAAATCAGTTGAAGAAAAACGTATTCAGAGAGCTTCAAAGAGTGAACAAGGACCCCTCTAATACAGCTTCTCGCAAAATCTTAATCTACCCCTTAGCCTTTTAATTGTTAATAAATATAACAATAAAAAAAAAAAACACAAAAGTATAGTTGTACAACATGCCAACTATACACAAACAAACCCCGAAAACACAACCCTATTGTTCCCAAACCCAGCTGTTCCACAAAACTTAATCTTCATTTTTCCCTCAATTGGTACTATTCTTCTCGTATATATTGGATGTCACATAAGTTATAAGTACTAGCTTCTACCTAAAACTTATCTTTAGGATCAATTATGTCACCAAATATGTTAGATGAACAGGTCCCAACACTACAACACCATTGACCTATCATTACAAGAAAAAGCACAATTGCTGACTAAAATTTTAGTTGCCAAATGTACAAATTTAGTCTCTGAAAGGAATTGCTGACTAACAACTTCTATAGTTGGGAGTTAGGTTGGTGAATTGCCGTTAGTCAGCAAAGGCTTTCTCCGGCGGCATTTCATTGACCAAACTCCCAACTAGAGAAGCCGTTTGTCGGCAAAGGTAACCAACATTGACCGACTAAATATTTAGTTGGCATAAGTATCCAACATTTACCAACTAATTCTTTAGTTGGCAAAAGAATTTGGCAAAAGAATTTGCCATGTCGCGCTAATATTACCCAAAACATTTGCACCAAGTGAGCATGGCAACTTTTGGAACATCCTGAGTACCTACATATTTCTAATTTTCTATGTATTACAAATTTGGAATGTGCAGATGACAAGTCTTGAACTCAAGACCCCTTGCATACTAATCAAGCCACTTAACTACTAGCTATCTATGTCCTTGTGTAAAGTTAGAGTAATAAATATATACGTACCATATATTTGGCAAAACGAATACTTAAGAAACTTTTATATGTTTTATTAGAGGTGGCAAATGGGTGGGTTGGGTTGGGTTTAGATGGGTTGGTATGGGTTATGGGTTGAATATGGGCAGGTTAGATATGGGCCAATAATATGCGGGTTGAATATGGGTTGGGTTGAAATGGGTCAAGTCAAACCCAACCCAACCCAACCCAACCCAATCCAAACCCTTTTTTTTTTTTTTGGGCTCAATTTCTCTGCACCAATGATCATCACTCGAAAAAAATTCAATATTTTGGGGTACAGATCTTTCACTGCATTTCACTCATTGCAATTTCGTTGTTGCTTCTCTCTCTCCTCCGATTCTTCCAGTATAAGTTCAAATTCAATTTACCTGGTAAACTCGCATACAGAGATATTGTGCGTAATGCATTTTGTGTTCTTCATTTTCATGTGCTTTAAGTGATAGAATAGTTTGAGCTCAATTTTGTAATTCATCTTCTCTAGTATTGCTCTTTCGTATTTAGAGAAAAACTTATTTACGGACGGTCCGCAGACAAGGTGTTTGCACACCGAGCACATCCACGCGGATTTTATTTTTTTATTTTTGTTTTTAATGAGAGGAGAGTGCATTGATCTAGGCCATTGGATCTTGGAATGGACGACGCGGATGCTCGGTAGTTTGTGGACCGTCCGCAAATAAGTTATTCTCATCTATGTCTATATATGGATGTATTTATACATATAAAGTGGAATCGGGCAGGAAAAACAACAAAATGGATTAGTTTCCTGGTTCCCTTGAGCCAGTTTCCTATTGTTCTTATATGTGCATGTATGCATTGAGAAGAGATGCTTATTAATTTTGTAGAGAGAGAACGAGGATCAATAGTTGGGGCCTGGGTGGGTTCCGGTTGGAGAGAATGTCGGGGTCTCAAGCTTCGTTTCCTGTTTTTTCTTAATAGTCCGTGTATGTATTTTTCACCCATGTCTAACCCATTTTGAACCTAGTTTGAACCCATCTAAACCCATGTAAATATGGGTTGGTATGGGTTCAACCCATATTATAATATGGGCAAGTTGGGTTGGGTTATAAGTGGGCAAGTTGGGTTGGGTTCATGGGTTGGGTTGGAAATTGCCACCTCTATGTTTTATATTCGCAATTAACATCAAATTATAAAATTAAAATTAACATCTATGTATGAGTATATATTTTTAAATTGCTTTTTTAAAAGAATAATTAGCATTTACAGGGCATTTGCCAACTACTATGAAGTTTATGTTGGGAAAATAAGAGAGTTATAACACGCACTCAAACACTACTCTTTGTATAAATATGTAACAAGAATACAATTACACACCTTCTTTTAGTCTCACACACTCTTCATATGCATTGGATAATTTTCCCTCCCACTGGTAGTGGGGGGAGGCCCTTATAGGGCTCCCTCACGTCTCTCTTTACTCTGCTCTCTCACTTCTCTTTTATTTTCCCACATAAATACAATTGCATAGACTCAATTTATAGGAGGTTGCTTGAGGTGTGAATGCAATCTCCAAAGTCCACAAAACCCACTGCCTTGCCAATCCAAAATCTTCCCACTTGCACTCTTATCTTTGACTCTTCCGTTTGATACGAGGTTTCGTTTTGAGGGGATTGGTAATGAGATGGGATTAGGATTGAGATTGGTTATAAGGTGAGATTATTAATGAGGAGACAAATCCTTTCCCATGTTTGTTTTTACACAGGATTAGATCATGGGATTGTTAATAACATGTTTGTTTTGTCTAGGATAAGATTAGATCATGGGGTTTGGTGGTTTGCACAGGAGAGAAATCCTTCAATCCCAATCCCGTTGTTAACAATACCAAGTACCCCCAGGTATTACGAATCCGGCCAATTTGGGGGATTGGTATGCCCCATGGGACTATTAGTCCTTGCCTTATTTCTCAAACCAAACATAGTATTAGAGGTCCCACCTCCTTATTAGTCCAATCCCACCCTCCAAGAGGCTTATCAAACATAGCCTTAATTCCCATGTGAAAAATATGAATCAAGCTTATCTTTCAACAGTTTAGTTGCCAAAGCTCCTACAAATATAAGTTTAGTCAGCAATGGTAAGTTTTTAGTGACTACTAAAATATTTTAGTCGGCAATGGTAATTTTTAGCGACTAAACTTTTTTGTCAGCAATGGTAAGATTTTATCGAAAAAAAGCTTTTAGTCGGCCAAGTGTTTTTTTTTTGGGTAGTGGTAGTGACGAATAAGTCTCGTCTCTAAAGCACTACATATTGTTGAGGACGAATTAATTTGTCTCTATAGCATTAGATTTTATCACCAATAGTATTCACAAGTAAACTTATGATAGTGACGAAACTTATGATCAGAACAAGCAACAAGTATTATTACTCGCTTTTAAAAAAATATTTGTCGCCAATTCTCTCACTTTCGTCTTAAAATAATGTTAAGTACCTACCATCAACAAAATAGATGAGGAAATGTAATGTCACCACCCGTTAAAATTTAGGAGGCGAAATATACAGTATAATTCACCGAAGGCATCTTAATTTTTAAGAGAAAGTTACATGACCTCAATGATGAAGGCGACATAAGTAGAATTAGACAAAATATATGATTTCCTCATGGAATTACAATTAAGTAGTATAATTTACTTACGCAATGAGTAGAATTAGAGAAAAAAATATTATTCCTCGCTAATTATTAGAGAAGGCGAAAAAATGTGTTTTATTCTCTCCAATAAACATAAATTGGCGGGGAGAATATTTTTCCTTGTTAATTATTTGCTTTCATTTCAAAAACGTGATAAAAGTTCTTTTCCTCACCTAATTAGTACAATTTGCTTGCAAAAATACTTGTACGCCACAAAACTTATGTTTAATTCGTTGCTGAAAGGAAACAAATTGGGACATTTTTTTCTTAGCTTTTTTTTTTTACAAAAGTCGACAAAATTGATTTTTTCACCCTGAATGTGTACCATTTACAAGGAAAATAATTTTGTTTCAAGATTTCGTCCCGTCTGACTACTTCTGTTGAAGTGTAATATCATTTCCAAATACATTGTCAAGCAGGGAGAAGAAACAGCAGATCCTATTTTTGGTAACAATTTGACTATCTGCACCGTTCGACACGACTTGCTACTCCTCGAGAACCAGATTCCTTTCTTCGTGCTTGAGAAATTGTTCAAACTCACTGTGGCTCAGATCCAGATGACCCATTTGCTCCCCTATTACTATGTGTTCCTCTTCTTTCACGACGTGATGAGTCCAATACAAAATTCCATCAAGAGTAACAGCTCAAAAACTACTTGTTCGCCGCATGATTGCATCCTCTGGGTCTCCGGCAACAAAATGAAGAACTCTCAATCTGAAGAAGAAGTTCGAAGAGGCAATAAGTACTATCATATCCTCCACGAAATACATGATCTTTACCTTCCTAATCATCGAACAAAGAAGAAAGAATTTACTGAACTCATGCCTTCAGCATCACAACTCGTCTACGCAGGAGTCAAGTTTGTACCCGGTCTGGGACATGATCTGTTCAAGGTCAAGTTCACCGAACCTGAAGGCCTATTTTGGTGGTGTCATAGGGCTTGTTTCGAAATCCCATCCCTTAGAATATACGACCTCACGGAGTCATTCCTCAGGAACCTCATTGCTTTTGAACAATGTTGCCCTGGCGTTTCACAGTACTTTACGTCCTATGCATGCCTCATGGACATGCTTGTGAACTCTGATAAAGATGTCCAAGTTCTTGAAAAGGCCGGTGTTGTGCGTAACTACTTGGGTGTCAGCGAGGACGCCACCCATCTATTCAATAAGCTGTGGAAGGAAGTTGCACTGGGAGAGTTCTTCTTTGCTGACGAGTGTGACAAAGCCGCAAAGTATAGCAAGTGTTGTTGGCCGAAGAATATGGCACATGTGAGACGCACGTATTTTGCTTCTCCGTGGAAGTTCATAGCTTTCTGTTTGGCATTCATCGCTTTTGGCATGTCGATTGCTCAATTTGTCCGTAGTTTCCTACGTAAATAAACGCAGATGATCATGAACATCTTGCATGTTTCCTAGTAGAATTATTGAAAGTATCTCTAAAGGAAATGTTTCTGAATGTATGCTATAATAAAAGACTAAGTTTGCCTTTTAATTCCTTGTTATGTTTATCTTTATAGTTTACTGATAGCATTTTCTCCTTAACACATTAGTGTTCCAGCAAATTGAGCTGTTATAAATACAGGACTATTTAAGTCCAGGTTCTAGCAATTAGTAGCAACTTTGTTCAGCTCTGCAGCGCGCTTGCCCTCCTCGTCGTTGATGCGTGCCCTTCAGCTAGCTGCAGAGGAGGAACTTGGAAGGGATTGCCCTCCTTGTGATGGAAGGGCAAGCGGGCTGCAGAGGTGAACGGAGTTGCTACTAATTGCTAGAAACTGGACATCACGAGGAGGGCAAGCGCGCTGCAGAGTTGAACGCAGATGATCATGAACATCTTACATGTTTCCAAGTAGAATTATTAAGAGTTTCTCTAAGGGAATGTTTCTGAATGTATGCTATAATAAAAGACTAAGTTTGCCTTTTAATTCCTTGTTATGTTTGTCCTTTTAGCTTACTGATAGCATCATTTTCTCCTTAACGTTAGTGCTCTTGCAAATTTAGCTATTATAAATACAAGACTATTTACGTCCAGTACTCCAGTTTGTTAAAATTGGGATACGTTAATACTTATAGATCCATTCTCTTAAGGAAACTGGACATGGTCAAATGCAGAGAGGATTTCTACGACTCGTGCACGAATCAGAAAAATGAAATGGATTCGTATGAAACTAAATCTTATAAAATGTAACTAGCCTGTTTTATGGTATATGTTGGAAACAATATTTTGATTATAATATTTATTTTATGTGTGAATGGAAATTGAATTTATTTAGAGTCGTGTCTTTTCGTTGGCACCTGTTCGCTGTGGACGGACGCATCTTTTCGTGAACAGAGGTATCCCTTCTTCTTGGTAACTATTTGTAGAGTCACCAGATGGCCTATATATATGACATCTTTCATTCATTTCAAACAGTTGTTTTTCTACACTTTCATTGAGTCGGAGTTTTTACATTGGAGAGAGTACAGATGCAAGTCCGGTTCAACAGACCCATCGATTGTAGTGCTGCTTCTGTGGGGAGTTCGATCAAGTAGTGTTGGGAGATAGACGTTCATGCAAACCGTAAGCACCATAGCGGGGGCGAATCTGTCTTAAGTACAAAGGGTTACACTCGCCTTGATCACCATTTCATTCTCATTGATTTACTGGTTTTGCGTTCTAATTTAATTGCATTAATATTTTCAATTTTATCATAAAAAGTAAACATATTTTTCAACAGTATACCTGTTGTGCAAATCAACCCGTTCAAGCGCAGCCACTCCATTTGGCTTTGCTTCACAGCGGTTGCAAGTCCCTGGATAGTTTGGAGCAATTGCATTAGTTTGAAACCTTTCAAGGTGAAGTTCTCTACATTTGTTAGCGCAACTATATATTATTGCAAATTTAAACTTCCAACCAGTCATTGACACATGCTTGATAGTCCCTTTCCAGCTTCTATTGAGTCCAATTCAAGTATATGAATTTGATAGACAAAACCCAACTAAAATCGCAAAGGGAAAATTTTCACATTGCCCTACTGTGCTTGATCAGACCCAGGGATGGAGCCAGAGATGAGCTAGTAGAGGCGGTCGCCCCTGCAAGAAAAATAAAAATTTTCCTATGAATTATATAGGTTTGCCCCTGTAGAGTATTTAAAAAAAAAAATCGCCCCTGAATAATGAAATTTCTGGCTCCGTCCCTCATCAGACCATTTCGAGCTTCTATTGGGTCCAACTCAAGCATATGAATTTGATATAAAAACCGCAACTAAAATTGCGAAGGGGAATTGTCACATTGACCCCCTGTACTTTAAGTGAAAATCACTTAAGCCCCTTCAACTTCAAAATTCACACCCACATCCCCTGAACTGTGGACTTAATTGCAAATGGTAACTGTTAACCGAAAAAGAAGAATGTCTTAGGATATGCCCTCCATTTCCTTCCCTTAAAAACTTTTGGGTCTCACATGAATAATCCAAACAGTTTAAAAATTTAAAAAATGTTTTCTCGAGGGACACAGTGAAAAATCAGCTCAATCAAATAACTTTAAGTGCTTAATCTAATCTTTCAACTTTTGATCCAGTATTTAGGACTTAAATGCTAAATTAAAAATTAGAAGATTGGATCAAACACTTAAAGTTTTTGATTGACCAGATTTTTCACATAGCCACTTGAAAAAATATTTCAAATTAATGAATGTCTCAGATCAGCCTTGTGAGATTCCTAAGCGAGCCCCACAAAGTGGTTTATTCACGATATGTTAGACATCTGTGCGAGTAACAAAACTTTTATGGCCACATGGTGCTCGATCGCGCATCTCGGCTGTCCAAAAGTATTTTCGATGGCTCAGATTTTTTCCCCCCTCTCTCCTCTTTCTCTCCTCTCTTTCCCTATTTGCAATTTGGATTGTCCAAAATACTTTTGGACGATCGAGATGCGCGGTTGGACACCACGTAGCCATACCTGACTAGCACCCAAGTTTTTCTCTTGTAATTGGGTGTGTAAATTAGGTGTGATTTAAGACAAATTCTTTCTGTAATTGAATTTCAGTACATTGTCACCTCTTTCTCAGCACCCAAGTTTTTCTCTTGTAATTGGGTGTGTAAATTAGGTGTGATTTAAGACAAATTCTTTCTGCAATTGAACTTCAGTACATTGTCACCTCTCTCTCTCTCACTCACTACTACAAAAAGGTAATAAGATCACGACTAAAAAAAAAAAGAAATATCTCAGTTTTTGTAAAAACGTGATAAAAAAAAATAAGAGTTAGATTTTTTTTTATCATGGTTAAGAACATAAACCGAGATAAAAGACAGTTTTAATCTCGGTCATCTATAAAAGGTGATTGAAAATGGAATTAAAATTAAGTTTTAATCTCAGTCATTTAAAAAGTGTGATTGTAAGTAAGAGGAGATAATTTCATTTTTATTTTTAATCACGTTTTATAGATGACTGAGATTAAAACTGTATTTCATCTCGGTTTATGTACTTAACCGTGATAAAAAAATCTAACTCTAATTTTTTATCACGTTTTTACAAAAACTGAGATCTTTTTTATTTTTTCTGTCTTGTTAAAGAAAGCTCATAATGTGATGGATATGGAGAACGGTTAGGAGTAAAATTTTATGGGGAGAAAAGTTTCAATTTGATGAAAATTGTTGAGTTGGAGGATCATAATTATACTGAGAAAGAGAAGAGGGATTTAGATGTTCTGAATGAAGGAAATTTTGTTGAATTAGAAGATGGGACATGCCTTTTAAACCAAAAAAAATTATTGTCAGAAACTCATAGACTATGTGTTTAACCAAAAAAAAAAGAAATCTTTGTAACCAAAAATTAAACTTTCTAAAAAAAGTTAGGAAACTATAAGAGTACATAAAGCCTAGAAAATCATAGTCCATGCTCAAGAAACTAATATGGGCAAGTGAAAGACCCACAAAAGCTACTATATATATTAAATAGTTCAACAACATAATGAAATGCACAAATGGTGGGGTGGATAGGTGTTAGTTATATTATGCAAGAGGTCAAAGGATCAAATTTGGATGAAAGCAAGGATTGCAAGGTAAGGCAATTTTTGGACACCTATGTTAGTGAGAAATTTTTTTTCATCACGATTTTTTCCATTTTTTAATCATGGTTTTACTAAAAATTGAGATTTTTTCTCTGTAAACAATCACGGTTTTTAGGCAAATCTGAGATGTTATATTGTCAAAGATCACAGTTTTTTTTAAAGGTTTTAGTCACAGTTTTTCATGAGTTTTCATCATGGTCTAGAACCGTGACTGAAAGATGGGGACTTTTAATCACACTAGGTTAGATTACGGTTTTTTGACCGAGATTAAAAGTGAAAGATCACACCAAAAGATTGTTATCTTTATGCCTTTTTGTAGTAGTGAATGCTCCTAATTTTTTTATTCTGAAAACAGGAAAACCAAAAATAAAAGTAAAAAAAAGGTTGAATGCCTTTTCACATCCTTACAAAGGTCCAAGCCAGCTAAGCCGTCAGCCAAACACATGGACAAAGACTCGATCTAGAAGGAAATTTTGTTTCCACGTTTGCAAAGGACATGCACTACTCCGGCATCATTAAAGTCCCTCAATATCCAGGGGCAAAATGGTAATTTCATCAGGGACCATCCACCTGTAGACACCCCAATTTTATCCTCGTGAATCCCCAAAGATGAAAGAAGCGTTCAGTGGTACCTTGGAACAGCTTGGGATAACTGTTATGAACTTCAGAAATTTTTGGACGAAAATATCCCTAAACCGCACGGTTCACCGCCCAAGCCGTACGAATCACTTTCCAAGCCGAACGGTTTATCCTTCAACAAATCAAACCGTGCGGTTCACTCATGTATACCGTGCGGCTAACCTCATCAACCGTACGGCCACGCTTAAGAAATATTCGTTTTCTGGCAGAAGCATCTCATCATTGTTTGGGCAGCAGTTCGTACTCATTTTTATTCCCTTCTCGGCTATAAGAACACTCCTCCGTTCTCATTTTTACACACACGGTAATACCCTCTCACTCCGGCGACGCGCTGATAAATTTTTCCGGCCATTTTCCGACTCAAAGTTCTGTCCAAACTCCCCTGGAAACCTTGAATTCGTTCCATTTTCCTCATTCAAGATCCTCCAACAACCTACTCGTGTGAATCAAACCCATTCTTGAGGATATCAAACCCAGAGTTTTTAAAGTTCTCGTTCTTCCAAAACTGTTCCAGTAAGGTATACATCGTATCGCTTAACTGAGTCCGAAATCTCGACCCTTTGAGGGGATCTTCCCGAGCCGAGAGTGACTCCAGTAGTCATCTCTAGGCTTGAGAGGTTGAATCTTGCATAAAAATCAAAGTTTTAAAACAAAAACTAGTTTCTGGTCGAAGATCAAATTTTCCGAAAATATTCCCAAAATGAAGCCGTGCGGTTAGTTCGAGTAAGCCGTACGGTCAGATTAGCAAGCCGTACGGTTGACTTAGAGAGCCGTGCGGTTAACTCTTGCGGTATAAAGAAATCTCTCTGATCCCTCTGTTTTCCTGTATTGTGGTACTCTGTTTCTGATCCTCCGGGCAGTTCAGTAATTACTCTTCTCTCTTTTTACTTTTCTGTTATTATTGTTAAGTTCTTTTAACTAATTTTATTTCTGTTATGGTTTTACTATTATTTGCCGTTATTTATCCGTTTGCTTGTCAAAGTTTCCGATAAAAATGTTTTCCCATAAATCCCACAAAAATTTAGTAGAGACCGAGAATTTCCCGGGCGAACGAGGTGCTTTTCAACAAAACCTTCCCCGTTCGTAATCTGGCTTCCGAGTCCAAGAATCTTTTCGCAGACCAAATCCTTTTCTAAAAAAAACCGGCACGAGAGTCATTTTTATTTTCAAAAAATGGTTTCTCGGGTACCAAAAGCTTTTCATTTAAACCCCGGGTGGCGACTCACACATTTTTCCATCCGCCTCGAACCGAGCGTGGATCTGACCGTCCACACCACCAAAACTTTCGTCCACCCTCTCCCTCTTTATATATTGCAAAATGTAAAGGATCAGATTGATCTTATTTTTTACAAAGCTAATTGAAAAGTTATTTTGAGATTAATAAAGGACTTGAATTATTTATGTGAGATCCCAAAATAAGTTTCACTAGATGATATATCCACCATCGGTGCATTGTATATAGGTGCCATATGTGTTTACATATAAAATTAACAAATCCAATAATTAATTGACACGTAATCAAAGATGCCAAACGTTGGTGAATATCTGTCAATGAAAATACACTGGATTATGGAAGGAAAAATTGAGTAAATACGATGTCGTATTATTTCTCAGTTTAAAAAGCAGTTATTGGCAGTTATATAAACGTCGAAGTCATGGTGTTAACTGCTAGATGTATAAAGTCCACGTGTAAACCCATGATACAAAGCAGTTAGTGGTTAGAACACGTGGATTACATCTTGAAAGGTAGTTATCTTTTTAAATGGTGATTATTTGGGTTAATTCAAGCAACGATGCAGATTTGATGGGAAGCTTTTGGAACAAGATTAACTAGAGTTCAAATTCAGACGTGGGAAAGGGAAGAAAACTGCCAATTCAAATTATGGAGTTCGAAGCAAGCCAAGATTCAAATTCATTGGGCGGGAAATCCAACTAACCAGCAACTTTTATAAATAGAAGAAAATGAAGAGTAAAGACCCTGGACAAATCTTCAACAAACAGCTATCAAACAAATGATGCTTGGTTTGTTCATTGGCAAGTAGTTTTAGGATTTCGAACCCAGTTCGAAGTAGTGTAGGAAGTAGATTAGGAAGTAGTTAGGATTAATTTTGGTTGTTCTTGTAACAATCATCTGTTCGAAGTTCGAAGTTCTTGTATTTGAAGTTGAAGACAATTTCGAAGTAAGTCTATCTTTGATTTATTAATCGAAGTCTCTTGTTTCTTTATTGTTCTTTAATTTCCTAAGTAAATTGGTTTGCATTTCTTCACTTTGAAAGAAAAATCCTCTTAAGTGAGGTATTTGAACCATTAAAACACAATCGCCTGATTATATTTGATTTTTCCAAAGTTAATCTGAGGGAGGAGATTGAAACTCTCTCTGGCACGCTCGCACTTAATTATTTTATCGCAAAGAAGTAAAAGAACCACTAACAATATGATGCTGGGTTTGGTAGATGGGGGAAAGATAAAAGTAAAAAAGATATAAGGATAAAGAGATAGTTGCTCACCACCCAATTAGAAACGCCAACGGGATACAGATTATAACCACCTGAAGTGTCTAAAAAGGGATACAGGGCGTAGGAAATGCTCACCACTCAATGGAATCCACCAAAGAGATACAGAACAGAAAAGAATAACTAGTCTTCCCAAGCCAAAGACTATCTCAAACACACAACTCTACTCATTTCATTCACCACATAGATTTAAATAGATTACTTGGAACATCGATCCCTCCAAGCATAGGAAAAGAAAACAACTAACATTTCCAAGACAATAATTAATAGACTAAGACTTGACCAAAGACTAATTGAAAAATGTGTTTGACTCTTAAAAAACTAAAGGACACTTAGGAACTCAAAAGAACTTTAAAGAAGCCATAAAACATTCCCAAAGAAATTTAAGACGCCACGAAAAATGCAAAAGACTAACTCGATACTTCTTACGAGAAAACAAAATTATTAAACTCACGACACTCCGTTGTCACCATAGAATTACGCAATTTTTTTAACGTAAAAATACTTCCGTTGGGAGGATGTATTTTAATGAAATCACTTCCTACTGCTGTGACTAATCAAATTGATAGAATTAATAGGAATTTTTTTGTGGGGTGATAAGGCTGACAAGAAAAAAGTGCATCTAGTCAATTGGAATACTGTTTGTAAGCCTAAGAAATTACGTGGTCTGGGTATCCGAAAGGCTAGCACTTCCAACTTAGCCTTATGTTCTAAGCTTGGATGGCGTATCTCCACTGAGAAGAAATCTATTTGGATTCAAATTCTCCATAGTAAGTATTTAAAGAATCATACTTTTAGAACTTGGCCCATTAACAAAAGAGTCTCCCACACTTGGAGAAGTATTATTAAAGTGAGAGATTTTGTGGTAAAAAACATTAAATGGATTGTTGGAAATGGTCAGGATATTTCCTTTTGGCATGATTGGTGGTGTGGTAATGATGTACTGGATGCATGTTAGTGATCATAATGCTCTCACTGATAATGCTACAGTGGTTGATTTTATCACGGCTACCAAGGACTGGAATGATTCCTTAGTCACTCAAACTGTGGGCATCTCTGATGCTACTTGAATTACCAGTATTCTTCTACCTAAGTATGCTGAGTTTTAGGATACTCCTCGTTGGGTTTTGAATCAAAATGGTAATTTCTCTATCAAATCTTCTTATGATTACCTGACTGATTATAGCAACTCTGATATGAACTAGAAGTGGATCTGTAAACTCAAAGTGCCTGCCAAGTTGAAAGGTTTCTTATGGACTTGTATGCAAGGTAAATTGCTCACCAATAAGCAGAGGTGTATTAGGGGATTATCTAATGTTGATACCTGCCCTATATGTGATAATGCCAGTGAGGATATCCTTCATCTTTTCTTTAACTGCCTTACCAGTGCTAATGTTTGGTCTAGATTCTCTAATGTTCAGGTTCCCACCATGGGTGAATTGGAAGAGTGGAGACTGTGGTTGCAGGCTAACATCAATCAGGCTAAAGTTGCTTCAGGGGGTTTTCCTAACTCTGTTTTAGTTATTGTTATTCTTTGGAAAATCTGGATTGCAAGGAATAAGAAAGTCTTTGATGATATTAACCCTGATCCTAACATTATTTATAGACAATGTCTTGTGTTCCAATCTGAAATTGTTAGCACATATAGCGATAGATTCAAAACTGCTACTCGTCAAGTTAAGCTTGTTGCTTGGAATTTTCCAGGTACGGGGAAACTCAAACTCAACACTGATGGGAGCAGTCGTGGAAATCCAGGCCCTGCTGGATTTGGTGGAGATTCAGAGAAGAAAGAGGTCATTGGGTGTTGGGATTCTATGGAAGACTTCCAGATTGCACCAGCCTGGGGCATTTTTAGAGGACTGGAATTGGTTCAAAGTCAAGGCATGCGGGCTCTTGAGGTGGAATCAGATTCTGCTATTGCCATAAAGCTTATTGAAGGGGAGGCACTTGCTCACTCACCTCATAAGACCCTCATCCAAGAATGCAAGGCGATGATTGCTGCCACGGGGATGCTACTTGAGCTATACTTATCGTGAAGGAAACAAAGTCGCGGACTAACTTGCCAACATCGGATTGGAGCAGAAGGACAAATGGGTTTCACACATTGTCCCTCCGGTTGATATCATCCCCCTCCTCGAAGGGGACATGAGGGGGGTGGCGTATGAGAGAATTTAGTTTAGTTTGTTTTTGTTGCTTTCTCTATGTACCAAAAGAAATCACACTGACACCCCTTTACTCTACTAGAAGGTGTAACACTAGGGCCCTCCCATTAGTTGACTGTGAGTTGAATCAAACGGAATCAAATTGACTCTTAAAATGATAATCGTATCCTTCTACCTCATTCCTCCTCAATTTTCCATAGTACCACACTCAAGCACACCTATGCTATGTACTACGGGGTGATTTGGCAACAAAGTAAAAACCGGTTTTTTGGTTTTTTTTGTTGTCTTTATTCAATTTTTTTTTGCATTTTTCGGTTTTGTGTCAAGTTTTCGTGGTTTATGGATTCGATTTGTCTCGTCGAGACGAATCCAAAGAGTATAAAATTATGGTCAAAAGTAATTTTTTTGAATAAAGCCGAAAATAAACCAAAATAAACCAGTTTATTGGTTTAATTTCGGTTTTATTAAAAAAATAGTTTCAACCATAATTTTATACTCTTTGGATTCGTCTCGACGAGACGAATCTATAAACCACGAAAACTTGACGCAAGACTAAAAAATGGAATTTTTTTTTATAATAAAGACAACGAAAAAACCAAAAAACCGGTTTTTACTTTTTTGCCAAATCACCCCTACTCTGTTTGTCTCAAAATGTTAGTTCGGTTTGCAAAATGATCAATTAAAAATAAATTTTTTTTTTCCAAGAAAATTCAAATGTGTTTTAGTAATTTACTAGATACCCATGAGCTCTTTTAATTCATCAAAAAATGAAACTTTTTCTTGAAAAAAATGTAATAGTAATTTTAAATAACCGTTTTGCGAACCGAACTATCATTTTGGGAAGGAGGGAGTACTTTTTGTGAATATAGCCTAATAGAATAGCCAAACAGGTGGAAAGGCTTCCCAAGTGGAAAAGCCTAGACCTCCAAAAGCACTATGTCTAACTAGTAGTGCGGAGCCACTTTACAACCCTGCAGTGCGGCATCCGAGTCGTTGATCTTGGTAATCTATGGCTAGGATTTCATCTCGTCAATGGACAACTCGAATTATGCAAGTGTTGAGATACAATCAAGGCCATTGATTGCGCAATCAACGGCTCAGATGCCATACTACAGGGTTGTAGTGCGGCTCTTCATTACAGGATCTCCAATTCCGTCTAACAAACCCAAACTCACACCTATCAAAAGCACATGCCAGTGTTCTAATATACTCTTTCCATCCCAAATTGTTGGTCTTTTTTTCGTTTTTTGGCTATCCCAAAATAAAGGGTCAATTCAAAAAGTTATCAAAGAAAAGTATGTACTTCTTTCCTTTTTTGGTACAATTCATAAAAAGTTAGATTCCCAAACTAATACCAACAATTTGGGACGAAGGGAGTAACTAGACACATTAAAGTGAGCGTATGAAAACAACACAAGCATGTTAAAAGCATCGCATTTTTGCGAATTGCATATTTCGTTCTAGGGAAAAAAAAACGACAATTTTTTTTTTTATAACAGTCAAGCATTCTCATTCAAACAGCCCGAAGGCAAAAGATTTCATCACAAGATACAAAAATGAACCAAAACTACAAGCATCAAGACATGAGCACGGCTACAAGCACTAACAGGCTCACCGACTCCAGACACGCCTTGGCAAGGCATACCAACACTACGTGTTTTGCTGTTTGGGTCTCGGATTGGGCTGACATTTGCTCCTTGAGCTGTTTTGCTGTTTCCTTGTCCTATTAGTCTTGTAACAATTTCAAGATTAATGAAATCTTTTTTTGCCTTTCAAAAAAAAAAAAAAGGCATACCAACACTACGTGCCGGCATAGAGTCCCGCCAAGATCTAGTAGTAGAGAATTTCCAAAGAAAAACCCAGCTCAATCCTAAGCATAAGCACAGATGAAATCAAAACAAACCCACATAGGGGTATAATAATTCCACAAAAGTGGATATGAAGAAAAGGAAAACAAAATACAAGAAAAAAATAGACGAAAAAGTAAAAAAAACTCCGGCTGAGAGCAATGTCATCTGAGCCACCACCGTCGACTCCGGCACTTATTCGCCGGAGGAACTTTAGTTGAACCCAACCCGCCTACACTCCACCAGATCTGACCCCTCTGAGGCCAAAAGAAGGGGTGAACCGGAACCCAGGAAGAAGTGAAAAGTGAAAATTGAAAATGGAAGAAAGGGATGGAGACTGGAGAGGAAGGGCTTCGAGGCGGTTAGGAGTGAGGAGAGGGGGATCGGTGAGAGAGAGAGAGAGAGAGAGAGAGGTGCATGGGTGGGAGAGGCGGCAACGGCAAACCTTATTACCATTGCTGATTCGAACCGCCACCATGAAACCCTACCCTCAATCCCATCCCTGAACTGCTACCATCGCCGGCCATTGCCGGCTGGCCTCCCTCCTCCCTCTCCCTACACCTCCACCTCTCTTCTCTACCCCTCCATTCTGTCTTCATCCTCCTCTCCATCCCTCCATCCCTCTCTCCCCGTTTATCCTCACTCCTCTCATCCACCTGCGTTTTTGCCGTCCCTATCCTCTTGCTTTTCTGTATTCTTCCATCCCTATCTTCGGTGGCTGATCTTACCCATTTACTTCAGGATTTCATCCTCTGTCTGAGATCTGATTTTAATCCATTCAACATTGTTACCAAGTGAGAGAGGCAAAACATATCCAGGATGAAGGGACCCTTCTTCCCTGGTTCTTCATCATCATCGAAGGGTGGTGGTATTTTCACGGTATACATCGACAATCTCCCAAATGGAGTAGGTCTCCCTTGGCTTCGGAAATTCTTCTCCAACTTCGGAAGAGTGACGGACGCTTATCTACCTTCAAGGAGAAGCAAACGAACGGGCAACATATTCGGATTTATCAGGTATGATTCCAGTAGGGGGGCTGTTTTCGCTATTGAAAAAGCAAATGGTTTTTGGATCGGGAAGAGAAACATCATAGTAGAAAAAGCTACTTATGATAAGGATTTGGGGTTTTCTGAGTTTAGAGGAAACAAATCAATTATTGAGAAGGGGTTTATCGATGGCAGAGAAATGGATCCAAAAAAGGAGATTATAGAAGTAGGAATGAGGTTATCATTGAATCTACAATCGGTTGATGTGGAATGGCTTACCAGAAGTGCTATAGCAAAATTAAAAGCCCTATCTACTCCAGAATTGGTTCAGAAGGCTTTGAGGGAGCTTAATTTCAATGAAGCTGAGGTAAAATCAATGGGGGGGGGGGGGGGGGTCTGAAAATTATCATCACATTCCAAACAAAAGAGGACTGTGAACTTGCTTTGAGTAGCCCTGTGATTATCAATTGGTTCAATTTATTTAAGCTGTGGAACGGAGAAGTGGCAGGTGAATCTAGACTAACTTGGCTTAAATGCAGAGGCATGCCGCTAAGCGTATGGAACGTTGCTTCATTCAAACGTTTGGGCGAATCATGGGGTGACTTCATTACCCTTGATGTGGAAATCATGAAAGGGGAATCGTTTGACGTGGGCAGAATTCTTGTGGCGACTGAGCACCCTGAGAAAATTGAGGAGTGGATAAATATCAATGTTAGGGGCAAAAACCATAGAGTGAGAGTATGGGAAGAGGCCTGTGACGATGTTTTCAACGAGAAACCCATCAGTGATTGGGTCTCCAAACAACATTCTCTGCTTAAGGTTCATCATAGCCCGGAGCCTAACCATGAGAAAGAGACTGAACCACTAAGGAATACTGACGGGGTTTCAAATGATGTGGTGTTAATCCCAAATGGCAATTCCGAGGTGGAATTACAACACAAGGAAGGGAATTCAGATAATTTGGTTTGTATGACTACAAAACCATTAATGTTGGTGGATGGAACAACAAACATGTGTTCCCCGAAGGCAATTGGAAGCAATCTGGATGTAATTAGGGAAGAAGCAAAGGAGTCTTTTGTGGGTGAAACCCCTAACCTGGGGTCCAGCAATCAAGAGAATGAAGACAGGTTGTTTAATATTAATGAAAAAGATCAAGAAAAGTTTGATAGTGATCAGGTGGTAATGACGGCCACCTCAAAGGAACAAGCATTGACCACAGCAAACCAAAGCATGAGAATTACTTCCGAACATTTACTAGACACTTCAACAGAGATCAACCACATTGAAATAAAGGAGGTATGTCCTCAAGCTGATTTTTTTGAAGAACATCAATTCCCAATTAAAGCGGCAGTTAAAGGGGTTCAGGGGAAAAGCAAGAGGAAAAACATTGATGAAATTCTGGGAAACTCAAAGGTCAACAAAGGCAACCAGAAGGGAGGGAAGGGAAAAAAGAAATGTGTCGTTCTAAGATCAGCAATTGTAGCTGCTGCCCTGTCGGCATCAATCTCAACTGAAGGTATTACTAACAGAAACAAAATTCTCCTCACTGAAGCTCAAACAATAAGGCAGATGAACAAACTTATTGGGTATAATTATAATGGTGATGATGATGAGGTGATCAGCAAGATCGCAGAATTGGAAGCACAGGAAAAGGTGGGAGCTGAAGGTCAGCTTCGTCTCTCTCCCCAATAATTCATAACTGATTTTGGAGGCCATGATTTGGTGCCTTCTGATTCATGTCTTGAGGCTGCTGCCTCTGGATCTTGTCATGATTCTGGTGTTCCTTTTCTTAATGTTGATGTCTGAAGTTTGCATCTAAGTTGGGGTGCAATCTTGATGCATTTTAGTAATCTAATCAAAAGGATATTTGATGTGGGTTGTTAAAGTTATTTAGTGGGAAGCTGGTCGTGTCTTCTTGATATTGGTTGTAGTTGGCTCAGTTGTTCATGTCCTCAAGTTCTGGTGTTAAAGTTTTCATCTTCTGAGGAGAATTCTTAGAGGAGTGGAGTTGGAGGTCATTATCTGGGTCTCTCTTAAGGTGAAAATGTGCTATATGGGCTGCTATTGGATGGTTTGATTCTGGCTGCTGCTATTGAAGATCTTGTTGCTGCTACTGCTGCAATTGATTTAGCTTAGTTTAGGGTTGGTTTTCCAGTCAGATTTGTGGTATTTGCAATCCATCAATGGGTGCTGCTGCTGAGCCTATTTCGGATGAAAATTTGTTACAGTTAGGTGTTGGGCACATTCCCTCAAGTGATCGCATGGTTCATGATTAAGAAGCCATGTCAATCAAGTAGTCTATAGTCTAAAACTTCAGTGGCTTTAAGCATTTCACAGGGCTATGGAAGCCATGGCAATCTAGTAGTCTTTTGTCTAAAACATCAGTCGCTTTAAGCATTTCACAGGGCTATGGAAAGTCAGTTAGCTGTGGGGCACATCCCCGTTTTGGTTGGTCTCTTGCTAACCTTTTGTTATTTCCCCCTTCGGGTCCTTGGTGGCTTTTGTTCCTAGGGTCCTTTTAATCTTTGTAATTTATTTCCAAAGATTAATAAAATCTTTTTTGCCGTTCAAAAAAAACGACAAACCTTATTTCCCCTCAATTCAGTGAAACTATTACTATACGTGACCTTCCTATTATGCATAATCATCATAAAAAAATAATTGATGTTCGACAAACCTTTATCCAGTTCATAATTTGGAACCAAAAGTGTTTTTGGAATAAATTATAGAACTGTCTCTCAAGTGGTTAATTATATTGTAGAAACCAAACAGATCCATAATTAACGGACTTTCCCTTCATCTTATTTGTCTTTAAATTCTCACCTACCATTCAATACTAATACTTTTTTGATGAAAATATAAACAAAATTTAGTACATGTGTTATTCGAGAAAAAAATTTCATCGTCAAATTAAAAAGTCTTAGGGTGTTCAAATTAAAGCTGATTGAGGGGTGGCATATATAGCTGTCAAATTAAAAGTCTTAGGTATTCAAAATTTAAGAAAGTACAAATGTTAGGGTGTTCTTTGTAATTCTCCCTAGACTATATATACTCTTTGTTACCAACCAGAACCAGCAAACCCTAAATTTTAACAATAATGCTACAGACATGGTTCCAAAGTAGTTTCAAAATGCTAATTCTCTCGTTACCAATCATGCAGTTCCACGCAGTCTTGTGTAGTTGGTAATGTGGAGTACTGTGTACCTAACATTATTGAAATTTTAAGTCGAACAAAGCTTGCCAACAACGATATGCACATCTCTCTCTCTCTCTCTCCCCCCGTGAAACCCGATCAAACTGCTGCTTTCTCTCTGTCTCAAGCGAGTTTAAAGTTTCCGGCGAGTATTCTGGCAAATTCAGGTAACTCTGACAACTCTTTTCTTGTTGAAAGCGCGCAGTTGGAGTTTGTGACCTGACAAGGAATTTCCATATTTGGAACTAGCTTTCCATTTGTTCCATTTAACCACCAAATTTGACATCTCATTGAAACGTGTATTTTGTAATTGGTTCCAAATTAGTGTTAGATTTTGCCCCAATGATTTGTGGGGGAAATTTACAAAAAAAGATGCTACTACACTCAGATCAGAAATATGCTACTACACTCGAAACTTCACTTCACTTCTCTCTCTCTCTCTCTCTCTCTCTTTAATTTTATGAGTCTTTTCACAGATTCTATTTCTTTTTTTTTTTTCTTTTCGTTTCCAACACTCTCAGTCTCTCTCAATATATGAACGTCCTTCTTTTTTTTTTATAAAAGAAGTGTTTCAAGGCTAATTTTCAGCTTTTTAACTTTTTTTTTTGAATTATGATTAGAATGTATTTTGAATATAGTAGAGTTTTTGAGAAAAATGTGCAGAATGTATTTTACAACATGAGTAGTGTTTGGGATACATGAGCAGAATACATTTTGTTAACCAAAATAGGGAAAATGAAAAAATGGGAAGTGAAAAAGCTCATCTCACCCTACTTTTCACTTATGCTCTCCAAATCACAAAAATCAGAACACTTTTTAACAAAATGCGAAAATGGTGTTGGAGATATGCCTTGAATTCAAGATGTACAAAAAAAGGTGCAAAATTGAGTGCAAAAAGATGGACACAACATCCATGGTCCGGACCACGGGTTAATTAAAGTTCTAGAAGGTTGCAGCTTCAGTGGTCCGGATCATGAGTGTTGAATGTGCGCGGCTGCGCGTTTTTAAGTGGGTTTTGACTTAATTTTTTGTACTTTCTTATAAATAGCAACCTTGTGGGTTGTTAGGATTTAGACTTTTAAGTGGATACCGTTATGGAGGCTGTTTGGGGTGCATCATGTTGGATATCACCGTGGAGATTTGTGTCCATTAATAATTCGAGTTCAACTATTGGGAGTATGCGAGAGGCATATGAGGCTCCATGGTGGGGTCATGGGGCTCTGCGGCAGAGTTGTTTAATTCCATGTGGAGTTTGAGCATGTCTTCTTTGGCATTTGGGATGGATGCATTGGGTGCACACTTGGATGAAGATGGTTGCTTGTTTGGGTTATTAGCTCTGGGTAGAGTTTGAGCAGATGTTCTTAGGCATTCTTGGAGGGATGCATTGGGTGAGCGGTACCCGTTTGAAGATGGAGGCTCAATTTGGAGGCACTCGCGGCTAGGTTTTCTCAGTCATGTTTGCAAGGTCAAATAGGTGTGCTTGAGCCTTGTGTGGTGGTGCCGTTGGTCATCACCCCATGTGAGGCTTCCCTGTGAGGGGCGTTGGAGGGGAAGAGCGAGTGGTGAGAGGATTGCACTATGTCGTTGGCTTGGAAGAGAATTCTAGTCAAGGTGGAGATTGTTGAAGATATGCCTTGAATTCAAGATGTTCGAAGAAAGGTACAAAATTGAGTGTGAAAAGACGATCGCAGCATCCATGGTCCGGACCACTGGTTAATTAAAGTTCTGGAAGGTTGCAGCATCCGTGGTCCGGACCAAGGGAATCATTGGTCCGGACCACGGGTGCTTAATGTGCGCGGTTGCGCATTTTTAAGTAGGCTTCGTCCTAATTTTTTGTACTTTATTATAAATAGCAAACTTGGGAGTTGTTAGGGTTTGGACTTCTTGAGTGAATCTCTTTAAAGGAGCCCCCGTGGGGTTCCCTTGTTAGGTTTCTTGGTTGTTGTTCCATTGGTTTAGTCTTGAGTTGGGATTTGAGATATCTAGGGTTTGAAGTCGTCTCTCTCGTGTATGTGAGACATTGATGCTCTTTAGGTCGTGCCTCAGAAATTTGTTCCTAGATATCTATTGGATGCTTTCAGTTAGAGTTGCGGGTATAGCCGGCTCTATGTATTTCTCCCTATTGATAGTGAATCCTCTTGCTCTTTCCCGTGGACATACCTCTAGAGCTTCGTGCTTAAGAGGAAACCACGTAAATTCTTGTGTTTTGGTCTTTCTTTGTTGGTGTGTTGATATTCTCATGCTTCATTTGGGTGTTTCGGCACAACAAATAAAAACGTGAAAGTAGGTTGCCAAATAGGCCCTAAATTTTCCTTATCGGACCACAGCGCACCACACACATCCAAACAAAAATGGATACTCAATTAGTGATGAGAGAGAGAGAGAGAGAGAGAGAGAGAGAGAGAGAGAGAGAGAGAGAGAGAGAGAGAGAGAGAGAGAGAGAGAGAGAGAGGGACAGTGCAAAGATAAAGTGACAAGACTGAAGTTCAATTGAAGAAAAGTCAAGATTCTGGTTGGACGTAAATTTTTAGTTCAAATTTAAATACGAGCTGTGATTAAAAGTTTCGATCTTTTCAATCACAGTTCTAGACCGTGATAAAAACTCATGAAAATTGTGAATAAAACAAAAATAAAACTGTGATTCTTGACAACATAACATCTCAGTTTTGCCTAAATACTGTGATTGTTTACAGAGAAATCATCTCAGTTTTTTGTAAAACCATGATTAAAAAAATGTGAAAACCGTGATGAAAAAAATTTCCTTGCTAATTCCAATAGGCATCCAAAAACTACCTCACCTTGCTACTCTCCAGAATCAATCTTTTGACTTGTACAAGATAACCAATACCTATCGACCCCACCAGTCAAGCATTTCGTTACGTTGTTGAATTATTTAATATATATAATAGTTTTTGCATGTCTTTCACTTGCCCATATTAGTTTCTTGACCATTAACTATGATTTTCTAGGCTTTATGTGCTCTTATAGTTTCCAAGCTTGCTTGAGAAAGTTTAATTTTTTGTTACAACGACATTTTTTTGGTTAAACACATATTCTATGAGTTTCTGACAATAATTTTTTTTTGGTTAAAAAAGGATGTCCCATCTTCTAATTTAGCAAAATTCCCTTCCACCAAAAAATCTAAATCTCTCTTATCTTTCTCAGCATAATTGTGATCCTCTAACTCAATAATTTCCATCAAATTTAAACTTTTCTCCCCATAAAATTTTACTCCCAATCGTTCTGTAATATCCATCACATTCTGAGCTTTCTTTAGCGAGACAGAAAAAATAAGAAAGATATCAGTTTTTGTAAAAACGTGATAAAAAAATATGAGACTCACTTACAATCACACTTTTTAAATGACTAAGATTAGGGGTGAACAAAAAACCGGCTGAACCGAACCGAGTGCGAGAACCGGACCAAATTGGTTTGTTTTTTTGGTTCTTTTCATTTCACAGTTCAGTTCGGTTCGCAGGAGTGAAATTTTTTGAAATCCGGTTCGGTTCCCGGTTCTTACGATTTTTGAGGCGAACCGAACCGGCAATACTCATATATACCTTAAAAAATGTAGGAAGTGGGGATCGAACCCCCAACCTCACGCCTAGGAAGACAATACCGAAACCACTGGGCTGGCACGTTCGTTATGGTTTACAAGAAGAAACAAAATATATATTACATTCTAGAGATCTATACCATATATATACACTCTTATCCCAAATCACACCAAAACCAACAGATTACAGAACTTACACCGCCTCTCTTCTCTCTCTCTCTAGCGATATCATCTCATCCCCATCGCCGTGAATGATGGGGAGAACACAGATTTCACCTCTCACTCTCATCGTCGACTCATCTCATCGTCATTGCCATCTCATCTCGTCATCGACTCTGTAAGCTCCAAAGGCCGAGCTCCTGGTTGGCACTTTTCATGACAAACACACACATTCACATGTATCCCTTCTTTATCACTTTGTAATTTCTTTACTTATCTTTTTAGAGTGTATGTATAGGAAGTGGAAGGAATTCAATTTATTTTGTAACGTAGGACCAATAGTTGTTAGTTAGTCAAGGTGCACGTGTTTTTTAAGCAGTGGATTTTATTGACAAAATTGCACAAGATTGATGTGCAGTAATCATGTCGTGCCGAGTCAAAAATAAATATTTAATAACTAGGAATTAACTTTTATTCCGGAGAATAGCGGTTAAGTCCAAGTGTCGATCCTCGGAGACAAATTGGCTGAATTGCATTAATTCCAATGAACTTCTAATTTAATTCGGTAAAAAGAGGTTTGATTGTTTTTGAAATAATTGAACTAAAAAGCGCAATAATTAAAAAGGTGAAACTGTTTGGGAAAAAGATCTAGGGCTTAGAATCCGCTCATACCGCATAACCAAGCATCGCATAGACATGATTAATATTCGAATCGCAAAAGATTATTCCTAGGGCTTGCAAGCCCTAACGATGATCGTCAAGAAAATATAGCGATTGTTAAAAGGCATGGACTATCCCATAGCACGGACCGTCTCACTATCGCGGCACGATCCGTCTTACGAGCATAATCCATCTCAGAACTCCAATCGCAACATTGAAAATAATTACATGTTTACAGTATTTGAACACGTGAATACAAATACGCAATAGATTGGAAGAATAAAACCATAATTCCATTGATCATATGAAATTGAGTTCTTAACATGTAATTCGATCCAAATAATAACCATAATCTACACAGAAAAGCAAGGTTACTTGGTGTAGAGCTTCATCCTCCCCCTAGAAAAGGGGTTTAGCCGGACATGGTGATGATCGACAAGCTTTGATTCGAAGAACGCATGAAGAACATGAAGAACAATGAGTTTCTCTCTCCAAATAGCCTCTCACAATAGTTGGGAAACCCTAAAACAATGTTAACTATTTATACCTAGGGCCTCAAAATTACATAAAAACCATTTAAAACGCTAATTCTCGACACCATAGTCCAGACTAAGAAAATGGTGGTCCGGACTACCAATGCAGAAAGTTCCCTGAAGGTTGTGGCGCCCATAGTCCAGACGGGGAATGCGTAGTCCGGACTACCGAGTCAGAAAGTGGTCCCTTGGTCCTCTTTCGCTCCTCTTCGCATCCTTGACGCTTCTAAACCACTCCCAAGCACGTTTTCCAAGTCCTTGAGCACTCGGCACCTATAACACCATTTACCAACGAACGCTAATAAAACACCAACCAAATTAGCTTAACAAAGTGCGAGTTAACAAGGTTTAACAGGTGCTTTTCGGCACCTATCATGCAGTCTATTGGAAAGATTGGAGAGAAATGGAAAGCTTTTCTACCACCAAGAAAATCTTCCTCAAACAAGGAAAGAATGTTGGCAAGGAATTGACAATACAAATGCACGTGATTCTCAGCCTTCTCTATGGTATGATTAGGCAAATCAATTATGGTGAGATTCTTTATGGGAAGATTACGCAATCAATGATAGAGAGATTCTACAGATTCTGTTTCACAGCTGGAGGAATGGATCGAGCCATTTTTGCTGGTGGTAAAATATCTATAAATTAACGTGCGTGGTTGACAGAAAAAGTTACATATTTTGCATGAGCAACTACTGAATATATATTTGAGAGAAAAAGAATACCGTGTGGGTCTTGGAGTGCTATTGTTCAATACACTTTCAAGTTATCTCCAAGAAGTTTTCATCATCATCAATCCTTACGATTAAGGTTCATCCGGAGGATTTCCGGAAGAGTAAATTGGAAGGCTCGAGGATTCGAGGCGGCAGCAGTCAAGTGCTTGGTGAGATGAACGTGGATTCGGCAACTGCTTCTTGGATCTATTGAAAGGATTTTCGATTGTAAGTATAGGACGGTTGTAATCGCACAATGATATTTTTAGTACTTGATTCCTTCCCGTGGTTTTTGACCATATAGGGTTTTTCCACGTATATTTGGTGTTCGTCGTATTCTTTGTTTTCATTACCTACTTACTGTTTTGCGTTGTTTACTTTGACACCGAAGTAGGAATTTCAGACTCTTTCACAGAGCTTCGCCGTTGTCGACTGTCCTTCGTCGTCATCTCCTCGCCGTCGCCGACGTCGTTGATGGATGTATGTGCACTCGATCTATACATGTGTTTGTATATACGTACATAGATTTAACTCGTACCCCTGTAGAACATGAGTGTTTGCTTTTCTGTAGATGTGTACACCGTACACTGTATATTGAATAGATTTTTTGGTTGATTTTTGTTGATGATGATGTGCTTGTAACTTAGATCTGTGATATCTCTTTGATAGTCTGATTCGTGTAACCCAGATCTTTTGTGATTTTGTTTCTCTGATCCTCTCTCTCTCTCTCTCTCCCTCTCCTCGAACCGACAGAACCGGAAGAACCGAACCGAACCGAGAACCGAACCGACCTTCAAAACTCGGTTTCGGTTCCTACTTGTCCCTGAAGCGGTTTTATTCGGTTCAATCAAAAACCCCTCTGAACCGAACCAAACCGAACCGGTGACACCCCTAACTAAGGCCTTGTTTGATAACCCAGATTCAACACTTAAAACTGAATGAATTAAGTAATAAGTAATTAAGTAAGTTTGATAACCACATTTTACATTACTTAAAAAATTAAGTGGCTCTTAAAATGCAAGGTAAAATGTTGACAAAAATTAAGTAGCTTCGAGCTACTTAATTTTTACTGAATTTCTGAGTGGTTTCATTTAACTATTTTTTCCTCCACTAGACCGCCACCACCACTTACACCACCACTCTACCACTCCTACCACCATTGCTGCCACTATACCATCACCACCCTGCCACTCTCACGACCACCACTCACACCACCATAATCGCCACTTCGCCACTCCCACCACCACTGCCACCCCACCACCACCACTCCACCATTACACCACCAGCACTACCGACAACACCATAACCATCACTCTACCACTACACTACCACCACCATTGCCGCCACCCCACCACCACTGCCGCCGCCACCGCACCACCACCACTCCACCATTACACCACCACCACCACCACTAACAACACCATAACCATTACCACTCCACCACCACCACCACTATTGCCGCCGCCGCCACCACCACCACCACCACCACCACCACCACCACCACCACAATTGCCACCACCCAACCACCACTGCCGCTGCCATCCCACCACCACCACTCCACCATTACACCACCACCACCACTCCGCCGCCACCCCACCACACCAGTCATACTACCCCACTGCCGCTACGACCCCACCACCATTATTGCCGCCACCCCACCACCATCATTCACACCACCACCACTATCGCCACCACTCGATCATCACCACCACCACTCTGCCACTCTCACCACTAATACCACAACCACTGCCACCACCATCACCACCACTACCGCCACTACACCACTACTCCCATCATCACTCTCCCACCACCACGAGGCCACCACTCCACAATTACAACCACCACTGCCGATATACCACCATCTTGCCAATATTCTGTATATTTTTATTATTTTGATAATTGTACTTTTTTTTTTCATTTACCAATTTCATTTTTGTATTTTAGTATGAATATATGAAATGAAAGACAAAGTAAGATAATTAGTGAATTTAACACTACCACCATCTTGCCAATATTATACATATTTTTATTATTTTCACAAATGTACTTTTTTTTTTCATTTATGCATTTCAGTATGAATATATGAACGGCAAATTAAGAAAATTAGTGAATTTAATACTTCAGCTCTTTATACAGATCAAACAAATTATTTATTTCAGTGCTTAATATTCAGTACATATCAAACAGCTTATTAGCTTAATAAATTCAGCATTCAGTTTTCAGTACTTAACTTTCAGTTTTCAGCTTTCAGTTTTATCAAATAGCTCCTAAGATTAAAACTTAATTTTATTTTTATTTTTAATCATGTTTTATAGATGACTGAAATTAAAACTGCATTTGATCTCGGTTTATGTACTTAACTGTGATAAAAAATTTAACTCTTATTTTTTTTTTTATCCCGGTTTTACAAAAACTGAGATCTTTCTTATTTTTGAGGCGCGATTTTTATACCTGTTTGTAGTAGTGTGCAAGAACTCAAAAAGGATTGCATCAATCTATTTCAGTTACTCCATGAAGAAGCTAAGAGAAACCAATTGTTCTCTTCTCACAGATCTCCTTGTCTAGAGTGTATATCCCGTTGATGTGATCAATGTCCTTAGAAGTCTTGAAAGAGATGGAGCTGTAGCAAGTAAACGGACGAGTCAACCCGTCAGCTTCCAAGAAAGAACTCATAAAAAAGGATTGCATCAATCTATTTCAGCTACTCCATGAAGAAGAGAAACCACTAGGTGATCTTCTCACAAATCTCCTTGCCTGAAGTGTATATCTCGTTGATGTGATCAACGTCCTTAGAAGTCTTGAAAGAGATGGAGCTGTAGCAAGTAAACGGACGAGTCAACCCATCGGCTTCCAAGAAAGAACTCATAAAAAAGGATTGCATCAATCTATTTCAGCTACTCCATGAAGAAGAGAAACCACTAGGTCTCTTCTCACAAATCTCCTTGTCTGGAGTGTATATCCCGTTGATGTGATCTACGTCCTTAGAAGTCTTGAAAGAGATGGAGCTGTAGCAAGTAAACGGACGAGTCAACCCATCGGCTTCCAAGAAGAAATCATTAAAAAAGATTGCATCAATCTATTTCAGCTACTCCATGAAGAAGAGAAACTACTAGGTCTCTTCTCACAAATCTCCTTGCCTGGAGTGTATATCCCGTTGATGTGATCAACGTCCTTAGAAGTCTTGAAAGAGATGGAGCTGTAGCAAGTAAATGGACGAGTCAACCCATCGCCTTCCACACAAGAACTCAAAAAGGATTGCATCAATCTATTTTAGTTACTCCATGTATTGCAATTTGTTTGTCTATTTTAAAGAGTCCACCTTAAAATAAATAAGAGAACACAATCATTACTTTTCAAAATTTTAAATTCAGTACAATTTGTTTGTCTATTTTAGAGAGTTCATAAGAACACAATTATTACACTTCAAAATTATAAAAAAAATTCTGCCTTGCAAATTAGACATACCGTTTCAACTCTTGAAAGAAGGGGAAAGTACGAAAATATAGAAAATTGTACTTTGTTAACGAAACAAATTGTTTTGCTAAAATAAACAAATTGGGATATGAAAAAGTAAAAAATGGGACAAAAAATATGGGATGCATGGAGTAGTACATGATCGGCCCAACTATTGGTACACAAAAAGGGGTACCCCACGTTTATACAGGATTATATCGGACCCACCTTGGGGTTCCACACAAATTATTCGAGCTGTTCAATTTGTTTAAATTATTTTCTTAGAGTACCTATACAAAATCAACTTAATCAAATATCGATAAGAATTTGATCAATTCATTTGATTTTGACTGGCACAAATTATTTGTGTGAAATCCGAAGGTGGGTACCCCACAATCTAGTGTACACTTTGTACTGCTTAGTCCAAATTGGTAGATTTGGACACTCCAATACTTGGTTTCGGCCGGTATGACACGTAAGACTAACGGAAGATAGGTCAGTGCATGTGCGTGTAACCATTCTAAAAGGTTGTGGGAAGCTTCACGGTTGGGAGTGCGTTTGGATGTGAGTCAGGGAATAAGTTTCAAAGATTGGTTTGTGGGGTGGTTTACCGAGAATACGGAGGATAATTTTTATGTTATGGTCTGCATATTATGGGAAATATGGTGTGCCCGTAATAAGGCAGCATTCCAATTTTCTGCTCCTACTTTAAGTTGTTGCATTGCTAATATTGACTATAATTTTTCCATATTAGTGAAGTCCATGAAGAATGCAGATGAAGGTGATGACTGTGTGCCTTCTCAACCTCAGCAAACTGGAGCTAAACAACCGGCCTTTTTTTGCATCGGACATAGGGAAGATGGATCACGGCTGGTGAGGGTGGTAGTGGACTAGTGGACCGTGCTTGGAGACGTGAGACCTTTCAAGGCATGGCAGCTTGGTGCGTAGAGGATGATTCTTCCATGCATTGTGATGGTGGGTATACTCTTGTGCAGGCTCAGTCATCGACTGGTGTTGAGGGTCTAGCTGTCCTTCAAGCCCTTCGGTGGGCCAAATCTCGTGGCGTTATGAAGCTACAAATTTTGACGGATAGTTTGGAAATTATCCAAGCTCTATGTAAAGGTCAAAAGGCTAATATCTCTACTAGGAATGTTGTTTGTGATGTACTAATGTTGTGACTTCTTTTGATTTTGTTTGTGTTATTAAGGCCACTCGGCAAGAGGTGAGGGCTGGTCACAATCTTCCGCGACGTCACCTTTGTAATGAACAAGTTTGATTGCTATATATATTCTATGTTTATGGTTAAAAAAAAAGCTTTCCGCGGGAATTTAAATTACAAACAAGTCGTTATAGCCAAACAGTTAGATATTATGATAAAGGATATGAATTCAAATTCCAGTATCAAAGGCCAAGAGATATACTCTGGGGATATCTTGGTCCACCAATTCCAGTTAGTTGCACCAGACGTTCAAACCTCACCAGATGCTTATAAATACCAACCCTAAATGGGTGAAAAGTTCACACGATCAATCCAACTCTTCATTTATATTTAATATTATCTCTACCTTCGCTAACTTAGGCATCGGAGGGGTGTTGACCAAAAACACTCCGGCCATACACTTTGTTTTGCAGGTCTCTAGTTGGGTTCGCCGAAAAATGACTCATTATCCCATTTGTTAGGAGTGACGTTAGCAGAGTGGTTACTGTGCGTGTCAAGCGTGGGGATACTTGGAGGGCAAATCATAAGAACAATATATAAAGGTTACAACAATCAATCCTAAGGGTACACCGCTTATCTCTTTCTGAATACATTCACTGTACTTTCTTCTCCATAGTCTCCTCACACTTAACCGTCAGAGTGCCTTTTCAGTTGAACCACCGACCGGTTAAGGCGCTAATTGTTGGTGCAAATCCGGGAGTGCGAGAAATTATTGTTGTTGCAAATCCTTGGTTCATTTGGTGATAATTGTTGGTGCAAATCCGGGAGTCTCCGGGATCTTTCTTGCTTCGAGGCACGTTACTGAGTCACTTTCCAAAAACAGTATTCGCCCCCACTGTTTGGTGTGCACCAGGTTGATAGCGAATCTGTTCGAGGATACAACGAAGCCCGATCAATCAAATGATCTTCTGGTTGCGTCTGCACAAATGAAGGACAAACAGAATACCGAGTCGAATTTGTGATAAAATGAACCAAGGATTTGTTAACACCGTTTCTGCAGAGTAACAGTGTAACAAAACAAGAAAGCAACTATAAAGTATTTTGACAGAGTAATGGCATTAAGAGTCTGTGCCAAATGTTTGTGCCTAGGGCTCTATTTATAGACCCAATCGCACCTTTTCGCATGGGGTTGCACCCTTTCACCAAGGTCGCACCCTTTCACCAAGAGTCGCACCCTTTCACCAAAGATCGCACCCTTTCATCAAGTAGCCAACAACCCAAAACTCTTTTAGAAGCTTTCTCAATGCACAAGGAATATTTTGATAAAACCCCAAACTAAAAACCCATTTTATTTTGATAAATTCCAACAATCCCCCATTTTCAAAAGAAAGATGAAGAAACCTTGGTTCCTTTGAAAAGATTTGTGCATCAATGAAGGTATCTCACGATTTTAACCATCACCTAGTGAAACACATCAAAGTTAGTCGGAACGCATGGTAGACTTGTCTTTTAACCAGCGATCCTATAATGACCAACCCGACACATTTCACGCACGCATCTTACCTGACTTAAGTATTCAAAATTGCCGACACGTGGGTTGGCTGTGTGTCTATATCCTATTTCGTGAGTGCTCTAAAGTTCTAGCCCTTGAACCTATAGAAGGCAGCACCACCTTCACACTCATATAGGTAGACTTTTAAGAATGCCCCTATAACTACAACATCCACCTAACTAAACCGTTAGAAGTCTATTAAGAGCTAAGTAGCTCACCTCCTCCTTTTACATTACAGGTACCAAACACTTTTCCATAGGATGGGTGTAACCGAAAAGTGCTTGCCATCACGACTTATGGTGTAGTTTGCTCATTGAACCCAAGGACTTGAAGCTAAACATGCGTTGGGTCGAGTTTCCACCAGGAGTGATTATATTTTAGTGGGCTTAAGTCCCATCCCCTGTGATGTTTTCCACATCAAATCCCTTGCAAGAATTTAGCAAATACTAATACCATTGGCGCGAGGGCAAAAGCTTACATAGTTATAAACTATCATAGTTCATGATGTGAATTTCATGTCCGGACTAACATCACAATCATAACTATTAACACTCTCCCATAAGTGATTTATTGAGAAATGACCATGACAAAAACTATGTCATCCCATCTCATTGTAAAATCCTCACCTCAATTCAAGAGAGAAAATCCCACAAAAAGTAGACTCACTTTTTATCCATGGTTTTCATGCTTAATGTATCAGGCGCCTTTGAGGCCGTTTGGCCGACTGTTTATCAGTTTTTCGATTTCTCCTTTTCGCATTCTGGGTGTTTGGCCAACACACCCAGAAGTTGTTTTACCAAAAATCGTTTTTCCATTTTTGAAGAAGGAAGCCAGAAATCAAAAACACCCTCACCCCTACTTTTTGATTTCTACTTCTCATTTTTCCTTTCCAAAACACATTCTACACATTTCTCTCAAACACTCCTCCCACATCCAAAACTCATTCTGACCAAAAGCCAAAAAGTCAAAAAACCAAAAAGTCAAAAATCAAAAGCTAAAAAGTAGGCTCCCAAACACCCCCTTTGTATCCTTGAATAACTAATTGATACCCATTACAAGCATATAAACCAATCCTCTAAATAATTTCATTTAGAACTAAATTTTGGGACATAGTTGACAACTAAGTAGTCAAAAGCAGTAAACTAACCATTCTACCCTTTATGTCAACTCTCCAATATGCCTAGGAGACCATGTAACCTTGAAGTTACACTAACGAGATTTCAAATGAAAGCTCAATCTAACTACTTGATTTAGTTTTCAATGGTTGCACCACTTAAATTAAATTCAAGAGCCACACCTTTTGGGTTGTACCCATTTGTTAAACCCTTAACCTCCACATGTATAACTCAACATGTATATTAAAAGTGTCATTTGATAAGGTGTCTTTTAGTGTTAAAAAAAAAAAAAGTCCACATTCAATCAAAGAATACCCACCATTTTGTTTACCTCATGCAAATAACTTGCATATATAAAATATTTGAAACATATGATGCATCGATAGTGTAAAAGTAACTTCCAAACAAGAATATTTAAACTAAATATCTAGCACTTGCATAAAGCGAAACATCAGAGATAACTTAAATAGCCACCAATTGGGTTAACTACCGACCACATGTCCCACAGTACTATAACTTTGTACATATCCCGACACGATTATCTAATTGATGGTCAGAACCGTAAAACACTGCTCATTAAGAACCATATATCACATTCCCGTGTCATATAAACAACACGTCGACACAAATATCATGTCAAGTGTCAGTGTGTCACCAACGGCAGACCATATGATCTTTGGCTATAAAAATTATATCGGAAACCATCCATGAGAGTAATTGGGGATAAGTATCCATCAACAAAACCCAATTTGCAAGCTCATACACGAAACATTTCATGAACATAACAATATACAACAATTATAATACTCACATATGTAATAAAATATGGGCCAACAAGAAAAAGAGATGTTCCACATGTAAAAAAATACAAATCGTTAAAAACAACTTAGACTGACTTCAAACCGATTGAACAAGTATCTTATCTGAGAGACACAAAGGTTCAATCAAAAAGTCACCAAAGCAGTTACGTACCCATCCAAGGAAACAATGCCTTTTGACCAAAGGGTAATAACACTTTTTTACCCCGTTGCTTCCCCACAATATGTCAGTTCACACATTCATAACTAATGTCAAATTTCAAATGCCAAAGTACTATTACAATCAAGCATATGTACCAATAGTACGGATCATATCTTAGCACAATTAGAGTTTCCATAAAAACTATCCGTTTTAAGTATTAATAAAATACTAATGACTCTACTCAGTTTTCCTCATCAACCAATTATACATACAAATGCAAAAAATGCACTAAAACTGATAAAGTATGAAAACAATGAAGTCTACTTTTATAACAATCAACATGCCCATCATCAACTGATATAAAAACAAAAAACCGTGAAACAAGTAAAACTTAAATTCACACTTGGACACCATGAGCATTTCAAGAAGAGTGTTTGAGCGTACCTTACACCACGGAAATAAATTATACGATGAGACAACTTACTGAAAACAATATCACCATTGTTTGATCGAATAACCCTTTTCTTTAGAAATCTCCAAACCCGTCTGCGATTTTCTAAGAGGATACCAATTTGCAATGCACTTGTGGCAGAAGCTTTTCCTTTGATTTTAACCCAAAAAATTGTTTGCTGAGTATGGGCATTTCCGGGTGTAATCCAATCGTAGCCTATCCAAGCGTGCCATTTCTGTTGCTTACTGACGTAATTAATATCCAACGGTTCCTTTGAAAATTCTCACACCGCGCCAGATCAATGGTCTGAAATCTCATTAGCCAATTAAAAAATGCGGTGCCTTTTACTCCGTTAGTAGAATTTTTGAACGCCGCCTCGATCAGAAAAAATGCTTTAGCCTACCATTTTCTCCTCCGGATACGGTGTAGTGAGAACATACACGACATTCAATTTTGTGAGCATGAAGTGCATCCTCTTTTGCCAATGCCTAAAATTTTCGCCATCAAACTTGTCCAATTTCACGAAGTCCCATGTCAATTTTTGCAAAGACCTTGATATTGACGCCATTCCGAATACTGTTTTCAATTGTTGGTGCAAATCAGGGAGTCTTCGAGAAATCAGAACGCCTTGATGATGAAACTTGCTTCGAGGCACGTTACTGATTCGCTTTCCGAAAACGGTATTCGCCTCCACCGTTTGGTGTGCACCGGGTTGATAGCGAATCTGTTCGAGGATACAACGAAGCCCGATCAATCAAATGATCTTCTGCCTGCGTCTGCACAAACGAAGGACAGACAGAATAGCGAGTCGAATTTGTGATCAAATGAACCAAGGATTTGTTAACACCGTTTCTGTAGAGTAACGGTGTAACAAAACAAGAAAGCAACTAGAAAGTATTTTGGCAAAGTAATGGCATTAAGAGTCTGTGCTAATATTTGTGCCCAAGGCTCTATTTATAGACCCAATCGTACCTTTTTGCATGTGGTTGCAACCTTTCATCAAGGGTCGCATCCTTTCACCAATGTTGCACCCTTTCACCAAGGGACGCACCCTTTCACCAAGAGTTGCACCCTTTCACCAAAGGTCGTACCCTGTCACCAAAGGTTGCACCCTTTCATCAAGTAGCCAACAACCCAAAACTCTTTTAGAAGCTTTCTCAAGGCACAAGGAATATTTTGATAAAACTCCAAACTAAAAACCCATTTTATTTTGATAAATTATTCCAACACTAATGACGTTGTTACCTGTGTAGGCGAGCCAAGGCTCTCAGATGAGACAAAGGTTCAATCAAGGTTACCCTCAGGACTAGCAACCCCCACAACTGGTGACTTTATTTGGGATCTACCCAACATTTCAAGGTGGTTCCAACCCAAACACCCTTCAAACCCTTCCTAAAACCTCTCTTTTCATTTTTCTGTGCCTAGAACCATGGGCGGCAAACCAATAGCTCCTGGTGGTTCTGGTACAAAAGACTTTCTAGCCACCCTTCAAGACGGAACTCCCATCAGCGTGTCCGTCCCTCACATAGAAGGGCTCGACCTAGTCCCACCGTTCCTCTTGCCACCATCCAATAGTTCCAAAAATGACTTGAAGATAAGGAGGCTGATATAGCCACTTTGAAGGCGCAGGTAGCGAGATTAAAGTATGTGTTAATGCGAAAAATACACTTCCTTTTGAAAAACCGTAGTTTATCTAGGTTAATAGATTTGTTAGATTTTAGTCTCTTATAAAAATCAACCACCAACATTATAAGAATCAATTAAACAATAGAAATCAATCAAAACAGGGAACAATAAGATATACATGGAAAACCCCTGAAAGGGTAAAAACCACGAGAAGGAATCAAACACTATAACACATTGTCCGGTTACAAGTAATCTTACCCTACGATTCTAGATCCTCACAAATCATGCTAAGAACTACTTGCCGAATCCACGTTCATCACACCCAGTGCTTGACCGCCGCTGCGTTGAATCCACTAGCCTTCCACTAACCTTCGGAAAATCCACTGAAGGCCCACACAAATAGTTTAATTAAAGTTTATAAAAATTTCTTGGAGTTATGCTTGAAGCTCAATGATCCATCGATCTTCTTTTTACTCCAAGATTCTAGCCAAAGACCACCTTAAATATTTTCTGAGATTAAGAGGAGTTCTGGAGCAGCTCTATCATATATGGTGATTAATAAACCGCAACAGACCTTTTATTTATAAGCTGCTGAAAAACAGACAACTTGCCCGAGCAACTCCCCTAGCCTATCGAGCACTTTTAAAGTTGCCATATATTGTGACTTTGATTTCCTGAATAAACGTTGCCATATGTCGCAACCCCTTAATTTCCTTGATCTTCTTCCCTTATTGAAGTTGCTAAATATTGAAACCCGTGATTTCCTTGATCTCCTTTGATTTTGTTCCACCTAAAAACTCAATCTTTCAATTATACAATATTGATTTCATTCCACTTCCTAAACAGACACTCTAGAAATAAAAATAAATAAAATACAACTCGAAAAATGGGGATACAAATAAATGTGTGTTTTGTCATGAAAGTTGCCAAGATAGATAGACTGTGGCCTATGGTCCTAACACCTTTGTCCCATTTTAAGTGTCCATTTTTCTATTTTGGGACATTTATTTTGGGATGTTTCTAAAAACAACCATCAAAATATCCCAAACTTCTAATTTTACTCTTAAACAATACTTTTTTCATCCTAATTGGTTTGTCTGATATTTGCGTCATTTTTAAATTGTCTATAATTTCAATTTACAATGGTTTTCATAATTTTAAAAAACTTCTTATAATAAAATTAATCGAGATGTATCAAATAAGATCCATATTACATATTTTTAAAGATCTATATTGAAATGTAAAAATAATTTAAATGCAATGAAAACTTTCACAGTTTCAAAGGTTAATTTTGGAAATATAAAGTAATAATTTTGACTTATTAAAAAGTTAGAATCTCTATAGGGAGCACTTAAAATAGGACGAAGGGAGTATACTCCAATTGATTTTACAATTTTTGCAATGGCAAAGCTCAATTGATGGGACTTAAGACTCGATTTGTCTTAATGTTTGCCCCATTTTTAATCTCTTTTTTTTATATGTGAACATCGCACCTAGCTTAATTTTCTAAACCAAAGTGAGGGGTGAGAGAAGATTAATTCTAACTTTTGAAAATGTTAGGTAAGTGGATGGATATCTTACAAAGTGAACAATTGTCCATAAGCAAGGGCATCAATTGGTTATACATGTCCGGATATAAGGTCACATAAATCTATTTCTTACGATTAAAAAAAAAATTCAGATCTGAGGATGGTCATATTTTTGAAATATAATGTGTTCTATTTGTACGGTCTTTACATAAGAAATGTACGTATGGAATGCTTGTTGAAGTAAAATATGTGCACGCATGTATTCAACTAGTGCATGCTCGTGTCCGTGCTTGAAGGCACAACTTGAGCAATCGACGCACGTACCTGTGCTTGTGCCCATTCTTTATGGTCCTTCAAATTTCAAAGAGGGGGAAGGACAGGAGGTACGTAGTGAGAGAGAATGTGGTTTGAATTTCGAAGGGGGAGAATGTGGTTTGAAATCTTGCGTGTGATGCTGGTGGAGGGAAAGTGCAGAGAGAGAGAGAGAGAGAGTTGGTAGAGAGGGATAAAATGTAATATGATGACTGGGACAAAAAATGTGACTGGGACAAAAAACGCTCTATATTGTAATGTAATATAGATGTAAGACTAGGAACATATATTTCTCTATATATTACCGATTAAATGTCTTCCGAAATTTCCATGAGATATAAATGGACAAACAGTTAAAATGGGCATGAGATACTGTGCGAAGAATGCTGGAATAAGACTAGTACAATGAAGTGTCCATGAACAAAACTCTATTTTTTTTGCATGAAATGATGCATGTCGACAAACAAGGACGGCTAGGGCGGAGCCAATTAAGGCACAAGATCGTCACATGGCCTCCTTGGATTTTTATCCCCTATTTTTTTCTAACACTTAGTAGTAAAAATGTATGAGGATTGGAAATTCTGGATATTGGGCTTATTGTTATTTTGTTGTATCGTGCACTTTCAATCAAATCAATGGGCCCTTTCAAAAATTAAATGCTCGTTTCCCCGAGGCAAATAACGGATTGTTATTTTATGTGGGATGTTTGAATAACTCATTTTCTAACTTTTGAAGAAAAAGTTGATTCACCTTGTCGAGTTTCATCCAAAAGTGTTTTCTCTGTTAGAGCTCATGGTACTAATTGATTAACTTGATACATTTATTTTTGACATGCTGTATACTGATAGTTTCTGAAGATCGAAAAGTCATCGGGGTCAACATAAAAAAATTTAGCAACAAATATTTAGACTTTTGTGCTTATATTTAGTAGCTTTTCTAATATATTATATACGTTAAAAAAAATTGTGCCTAATGGAGAATGTTTGAATTTTTGTGCTCAGTACTTCTTTATTATATAATCTAGGAAATTTTAATATTAGACATCCTATTACAATATTATCCTTAGGATGCCACCCTATGAGATTTGAATTTTTATGATTTCATCTTGTAAATGTAATTTTGACCATTGTACCCCTATTACAATAATTATTTTCCCTTAATTATATTCATAGGCAGTTATATCTCTTCCTATTTTAGTGAGATTATTTTCCTTAAATTACCGAATCAATCCATTCCTATTTCAATGGGATTTGTTTGTGCAAAACCAATCACTTCCATCTTCTTATTTTAATGGGATTTGTTTGTGCAAAACCATCAACTTCGGTGGTGTCATTGCTGTCTTGCTGAAACTGCAAATCACGGATGAAACTGCAAATCAAATTCATCAACTCATCAACTTTAACAATTGCAAATCAAATTCATCAACTGTAAATCACGTTCATCAACTTCGTCGGATCCGCCAACACCTCACAGATGATACTACAAATCTTATTGGCGGTGGCTAGACAAAGTGGAAACCATCATATTCCAAGCAAGCTGTTTTGGAAGCAAATATTGGACTTCCACGTCTCCACATCATGGATTATAGCCTTCTCATTTTTCGCATCAAAATTATATCCTATTTCTCCATTTCGGCTGTTCCTGTATTTCATTGTTGAGGTATGATTGGATAGAAAAAATTTATGTCGTATTTTTTATGAGATTTTGATTCCAGGATTTGCACATGTAATTTTTTTCCAACCCATCATTCAAGATTTTGTGTTCCTTCTATTTAACCCTAAGAAATTTATTTTCAATGCTCCAGATCTTGTTAATGGCGATATTTTTTCTTTCTTTCGGTTCAATGGTTGTTTTTTTCCGATTTAACACTGGTGGTGTTCTTTTTCGATGCAATAAACCATGTCCACATGTCATTTAAAAGAGGTTATTTCATATATTGATTATGGTTTATTGATTTACCATATTGGGTAATTTAATACAAGAAAAGTGGTAAATTAATAAATCATGTTTTCATGTCCTATAAAAAAAGGTTATTTTTACACAATGAATATGGCTTATTGTTTAATAAATAAATCATGTTCCATGCATCAACATTTGGTTGTTGTAAACATGGTTAATCAATAAACTATGTTCCCTATGTAAACTCACCATTTTGCCATGATATCATATACTTAAATGAGAAAATGAGTACATGATTAATGAATAATCTATGTTCATGGTGAACATTAGAGCAGTAAACGTGGTTAATCAATAAATCATCATGTTCCCAGTGTAAACTCACCATAAACATAGTTAATCAGTAAATCATGAATATTATTGTTGTCATTAGTTTATCATTTTTTTCATAGTCTATGAAAATTAATTAATTTATCATGTTTCATTTGTTTGTTGTCATAAGGAATTTTTCATTCATTCATTTTTTTTATAAAGATTTTAGGTGTGAGAAGATTAGGAAATGGAATTATAAGATTAGGAAAGAGAGATTTTTCAAGATAGGAGAGAGATAGAGATTGAGATAAATTAGGAAAGATTAAGAGAGAGAAATGTTTGGAGACTAGGAGAGAGAACTATTAGGAAAATCAGGAGAGAAATATTATGAAAATTAGAAGAAAGAAAGGGTGTTTTGGGGTTTATTTGAATTTCAGGATAGAATCATAAGTATTCAAATGTCATAGGAGTGAATCATAATGATATTTTTTTGTACAGGATACCTAATTAACTCTCCCTTAAAATGTACTGTATTTATATTTGTTTATTGTTTAAAATGTTCCTACTCTAAATAGAATTCCTCGTTCTACCAACGGATCAGCCATGCATCTCTCTCATTGGCACAAAAAAGAGAATAATTGTATTACATTACACAGAAAGTACTAAGGCTTAAAAAATATGCTTCTTTCCCTTTATATCTTTATTATATAGATATGTAGTATAATTTTTATCAGCAATTCCGTTTAGATAAATTATCTGCACCACAAAATTGTGTACATTTGTGTGGGCTTCCCAGAAATGTAGGATTCAGAACCCCTGTGGAGCAATGCCGCAGAAGTGTAAAATAATTTCAAACGCGGACGTCCCATAACATTGAAGTTAGGGATGGCAATGGATCGGTTTGGTCCGGGTTTTGCGATTACCATACTCAAACCCAAAGTATTTATCTATACCCAAATCCAAACCGATATCCGATGGGTATGAATTTTAGTACACCATAACCAAACCATATGGATTTGGATATTATCTAAACCGCACCAAACCCGCATTAATAGTCATTCCATTAATGAACATATGAAGGAAAAAGACTATATTTTAAAATAAAAAAGTAATATACCATATGATTTTTCCATTAAACATCTAAATTCCAACATAATCAAAGAAAATAACTAAATAATAAACTTTTCTTAAGAGGTTCCTATAGAGACTCTTGAGATTTTTAAGGGATTTGAGAGGAATAAGGAGGGAGATAAAAGAAAAAGTCACTGAAAATTATGAATTGAAAAATAAAATTACATGTACACAAAAAAATAATGTGTATATATATCCTATAAATAATATTAGATGGATCGGTTTCGGTTTGAGTTTGGCCGAATACTTGCTAAGACCAAACCCAAATCCAAACCCGCTGGGTATCATGTTTTGAAAACCAAACCCACCCCAAGGGTAGGAAAAAATATAAAAAACGCACCAATTGGGTCGGTTTGGTTTGGGTATCCATTGGTTTTGGATGAAATTGTCATCCCTAATTGAAGTCAAAGTAATCAAAATAACAGCAATCAATGACTGGTCGATGAAAATGGATGAGCCCTCTATATATAGAAAATACCAGCAGGGGTTCTTTGTGTGCTCAAACCCAGAACAATCCCAAGTCTATTTCACGGCTTTCACCCCTATAAAACATTACCCAACTCAAGACAATTGCTTTCTTGATTTCATTTCCACTCAACTAAAATGATTCAAGGGAATGCTCCTGCAAGCAGCCTTGTAGGAAAAATCAATCATGCTACCCAGAAAACCAAATCCTTGTTCTCTTCTGCTCGCATTCACAGGGTGCCCGAAGATCTTCGTAAGCTGAACGAAAGTGCTTACACCCCTCGTGTCATTGCTATCGGCCCTCTTTACCAGGACAAAGAACACCTCCAAAAACCAATGCAAGACGTCAAAATGTATTACACATATTACCTTTTAGCTCGACTGGCTGAAGGAATGGAGGATCCGAAGGAAAAAGGCGATAGAATAGCCGAGGTACTACAAGAATGTGCGACTAAAATGAACGAGTGCTTAGACAAGGCCAAGAAATACTACGCAGAAGAACTCAAGGTGAATGACGAAAAGATGGTGGAAATGATGGTGGTCGATGGTTGCTTCGTCCTCGAACTTCTCTACGCCTCCTACCTCAACAAAAAATCCAAACAAGAAGAAAAAAAGACTGAAAAGGGAGAAGACAGTGGCAACTCAAAGGTACGCAATTAAGGTTAAGACTCTCGAAACAAATAGACGTAAAAGATATTGTAACAATGGATAAAAACAATCATTTTTCTAGAGACAAATGTGTTTGGAGAACACATTAAGAGATATCCAATCAATATCAATTTTGGCATGCCTAACGTTCTCGATGAGCTCTAAAATATCAACGATTTCAATCATAAAAACGACCCGGCAAGGGCCTGAAATTGCTTGGACAGGAGGGATTGGAGAGGATCCAAATCCAATTATAAGAAGCCCATTCATATTTCAATCATTTTCTTAGCTTTGTACAGTATATTTAAATATTTATTGGCATGTAGGATCTAACTTATTCACAGCCGACAAACTAATCCAAAACATTCATCGCGTGTATTTTGGCTTATTTACTTTTTTGGCCCCCAAATAGTTAGTGGCCAATTTCGTCCTCAATCTAAATATTTGACCAATTTCATCCCCAACGTTTAAAATGTGTGTCAATTTGGTCCCCACCCTAACACCGTCTCTTTTAGCAGGGAAAATGGAGGGTGTATTCGGTATTTCACCCCACCTACCAAGTACCAGCTCAATATGTAAACCTATCCCTCTCTTTCTCTCCTCTGTAAGAGTATCTCTACTCCTTATTCAAATCCTACATCAAATTCAAATTTGAGTAAAAAGCACAAAAAACCCTACTCCACTCCTTCACCAAATCCTTCACCAAATTTGATATTACTCAAATTCTTTACCAAATTAATTTGGTGAGAACCAAACCCCAAACATTAAATTTTGAAGGTCTTTTTCTCCCCATTAAGTTTACAACAATACCATTAATGAGGCTCTTACTCAAATTTATGCTTATATTTACTTTTGTCCATTGGAGTGGTCCATAACAAATCAAGTTTTATTCAAATTTTTATTCAAATTTGAGTAAAAATCTCAGTAAGGGATGGAGATGCTCTAATTTAACCATTGGAGTTTTGAAATCCCTAACCCCCAAAACCTCCAATGGGACCAAAATGGCAATCGCCTTGCTCTCTACCACGATCTTCTCACATCCTTCTGCTGTAAAACCCATAACTTGGTTCGTTCGGCGCCACCTTGGATGAAAACCAAGGCCGACTAGGATGGCGGAACAGAGATGGTGGCGCTGCGGCTACGAAGCGTGACTTTGACGGAGGAAAAGTTGGCCGGAATCGTCCCCGTGCCGATGGCGGCGATACTAGCCGGCTCCGCCTGCTGTAGGAGACACTCTAAAGCCGTGGGTCTTTTTCTGAAACCGTCGATTTGCAGCCATCGATGCCCGTGGTCGATCTTCTCCATCTGTAGCCACGCCGTCTTTGCTTTGCCGTCCGTCATTTGTGGACCGATCTTTTCCCGTCCTGATCTCCTCAACTCAACTGCTCTCTCTTGGTACTAATCCACTGGTAGCTAAACCTTTCTTTGAGCTTGATCGTTGTCTTTTTTTGTGTGGGTGGGGGATTTTCAGTGTGTTTCTGTAGCAAGGTTGTCTTGGATTTTGATGGGTTGAAGCTGTTTGTTAATTTGGATTTTAGGCTGTGCTAGGCTTGAATTTCAGTGCTTGTGTGGTATGCAGAGAGTGATTCTGCTGCAATTTTCAAGTTCAAGATATTTGTCTGCAATTTTCAAGTTCAAGATATTTGTCTGCTGCAGTTGGATGCTTCGATTGGCATTCAAGCCATCTTCTACTGTTGTTATTTGTAGTTGGGTTAGATTCTTGTTTCCAAAATACCAATGATGCCCTTTGTATTGATGGAAAAGAAAGACGGTGTTAGGGGTAGAGACCAAATTGACACATATTTTAAATGTTGGGGATGAAATTGACCATTCCTTAATATTTTGGGCACCAAAAAGGTAAATAAGTCTGTGTATTTCATTACATATAGTTAGACTTTATAAGTGTTATACCACAATTAAGAGTTATTATTTTTGGAGAGCCGATCTTTTATTTGTGGAGAGTACCAAATAATTAGCCCAAATTAAAGGATTCCCTAAGATTTGTATATTTCTTTTGATTGTTAAGGTCACGGCTAAGACTAGAAGTCTGTTGCTCGTTTCTCCAATATAGGAAAAATTATTCAATGTGTTGGGGCACCGAAAGAGTCCTTTACCACGAAATTGGGGTCTTTGTAGCGCTCCTTCCGCGTACACCGTTTAAGTCCACTTACCATCCTACATTTACGTACTTAGGACCTACGACTAGGCATGGGTCCAGCGTTAATGTTTTGTAATAAAGGGTTCTGGGTATCAATATACAAATTTGATTAGTAATTTTGCAATCCGAAACGCAGGGAACAATACATTTTTCCAACAGTAGCAGCGTTCCGCGGCCTATTAATGGAGGAGCGGATGGCAGCAGCGATGGCGGCGGTGAACAACCAAAGGCAGATCCTATTTTTGATAGCATATTGACTGCCGACATTGTCAAACACGACTTGCTACTCCTCGAGAATCAGATTCCATTCTTTGTGCTTGAGGAGTTGTTCAAACTCACAGTAGATAAGATCCCCAAGGATCAGATCACGGGGGAAGACAAGTTACCACTCACCGAGTATGTTGTTTTGTACTTTCGCGACATTATTAGTCCAGAAGGCGGCGAAAATAGTGGTAGCGAGAAGAAAACTGGTTGTTGTTCGCCCAGTGATTGTGTCCTTTGGGTCAACAGAATGGCTGGTTGCTGCTGTACAAAAGAAATTGAACGGGAAAATGGAGTTTCAGAGAATAAGTACTATCATATTCTCCATTTACTACACGAATATTACAGTCCAGGTGATCAAGGGGAAAACAAGAACCTTGGTACTTGTTGTTGTTTGCCTCGGAGTTGCATTACCTGGCACACGCAGCCCTTAGAAAAAAATTCAAAAAAGAAGATGACTGAATTAAAGGTTCATGCATCAGACCTCGAACACGCAGGAGTTAGGTTCGTACCCGGTAAGGCAGAGAACTTGTTCAACGTCAAGTTCGCAGAAGATAAAGGCTTATACTGGTGGTGTCGTAAGGCCAGATTTGAAATCCGGACTCTCGATATACACGAGCCCACGGAGCTATTCCTCAGAAACCTCATTGCCTTTGAACAGCTTTGCCCAAGGGTTTCGCGGCACTTCACTTCATATGCAAAGCTCATGGACATGTTAATTAACTCTAAGGAGGACTTCCAAGTGCTTCAAAAATCCAAAGTTATACACAACTACTTGGGCTCGGACAAGAACGTCTCTGATCTATTCAACAATCTGTGCAAGGAAGTGGTACATGGGGAGTTCTATTTCAAGGGCGCATGCCAAAAAGCATCCAAGTATAGTGAGTGTTATTGGCCGAAGTTCATGGCATACTTGAAACGTAAGTATTTTGCTTCTCGGTGGAAATTCTTGGCTTTATGTTTCGGTTTGGTTATCGTTGGGTTCCAGATTTATAGTCATTTCTTCTTATCATTCCCTAAATAAACGCTGGTGATAATGAACATGAACGTACATTGTCAATGTTTCAACTAGAATTGCTGTGAGCGTTGGCTATCTGAATAAGTCTTTGTAAGTGTGAGTATTGTAAGTGTGTGAGTTCCATATGTAAGAGACAGTTACTTTACAGTGAGACGATTTGTGAGAGAGAGGGAGGGGTGTGTGAATATTGTAAGGGTGAGAGAAGGTTGTAAATTTGTACTAGTGCATGTTTATTTGGTTTAAATAAAAACGGGAGTGTGATTCGTGTATATTCTCTCTGTGCATTTGTTCAATTTCAAGAACTCCCACCAATACATTGTCTATGTTTCAACTAGAATTGCTATGAAAACTGTCTATCTGAATGTATAGCGATAAAATATGTATTTGTGGACCGTTCGTTTTATAAATTGAAATTTAATTTTTGATATATCTATCGATGTCCGATGAAGCTGATTTTTTGCGATGACTTTTTATTTTTCTTGAATAATGGGGATGAGGTTGAGTTTTTTGCCAATATAATATTTTTTGTCTTTTAAAAAAATTGTCCAAATATAACAGTTTTCAAATGTATTTTAAAAGTACTCTCAAGGACTCTTTGAGACGGCGCTAAACTAAAAGACCATAGATTGCACACGTTTCTGTGAGCTTGCGTGGCAACAAAGTCCACACAAGCAAATAACGCGATATGTGGTGCAAATTATTAAACCGAGTATACATGCATTTGTGTGTGTTCTCAAGCCCTAAGGCTCCGTTTGGAAACTAGTGGAAAGAAAAGGAAAATAAAAGTACTGAAAAGAAAATGGTTAAGGAGGAAACCGTGGAAGGGAATGGGTGGCTATTGGAAGATTGTCACCCCTACTCACAAGACCGCCGTGTCGGTTTGTTTCTATTGGGAAGAATATTTTTGTGGTGTCCAAAATGCGAATTTCTTCTGTAACAAAACTATCTTCTGCTGATTATGTAATTAGCTGTAAATGTATGGCAACATGAATCCCTTTCGGGAGCTTTTTGAGTTTTCAGAAGGCTATGTACTACAAATTGTAATTGTGTTTGTATTCAGGCTCATCTGGAGCTCCCTTGAAGTTCAATCCTTTGAAATTATTCGACATAAACAAGATATGACTGTTTATTTTTTGTGCTTTTGAATTAGCATGCCTCAACCTTTTTTGTGTTCTTAAGAAATGATGCTCGCTGTTGTTTCAGGAGAATAAGATGCCTTGGTAATTTTTGGGTTGGAGTGAAATTTCGGTTATTGCATGATATCCGGAGGGAAGGATTGGACTTGATCATTAGGATTGGTTATCAACTATGAAGCACGGATACTTCTAGACGAGAGTCGTGTCCGTATCGTATCGGTATCGGATACCGATAGTCACTCGATACTCGTGAATACGTATCATAGAAGTATCCACAATTATAAAAATAGTTTTTAAATTCTCGAAGTATCGGATGTTTTTTGGATACTTTAAGACACGTATCCAATTTTTTTATGAAATTAAGATTATGACACTTATTGCGTCGCAAGGTAAAATTGTTAGAAATAATGGAAACGATAGATTTGTTGCAATTTTTAACTTACATTTTACAATGGGAGACGTATTGAGATTATGAGAAATATCCCCTTTTTAATGTTCAAACAAATAATGGAAACGATACATTTGTTGCAATTTTTAACTTAAATTTTAGAATGGGAGACATATTGAGATTATGAGAAATATCCCTTTTTCAATGCTTTTTGAACATTTTATTGTATCATACATATGTTTGATAAAATTAAATTTCAATAACTGAGCAAGTAACCACGTAGACAAACATAAAACCATATTGCATAAGAAAATACAATCGTTTGAGCACCGTTCTCGTTATTATGGGTAATACAATGCCGAAAATCTATAAAAACGTTTCTTAGTCTAACTTATCCTCGCCGTATCCATATTCTATCTATCCTCAGCCGTTGGATCAGATCCAACGGCTCACGCGTGAGGTCTGTAATTTAGTAAATTCCGGGAGTTTGGAGGAGAAGGAAATTGTATATATATATATATAGGAAGCCGATCTACTAAGGACTCCCTCAAACAAAATTTGGTGCGGACCTCACCATTTTTCGACTTTCCGGATCAAATTTTGACGATCCGAACCGCTCAATGTTTTTAAAATGCATTTTCCAGGGTTAACAAAAACTGATACGATCAAGCCCTTCCGGGTATTTTTTTTTTTGAAGATTTCCCGCGTGGACCCTTAAAAATGCATTTTAAAATCATTTGAGCGGATCGGATCGTCAAAATTTGATCCGGAATGGTGAGGTCCGCACGGAATTATCCTAAGGGAGTCCTTAGTAGATCATTATCCTATATGTATGTATATATATATATACACCGAGCTTCCAATCAAGGATCCCGGACCGTGTTACGGTCCGGACCTCCACCTTCCGAATTTTTTTTTGAAAATCCGAACCGTTAGATGTGTTTAAAACGTGATTTTAAGGTCCAACGCGAAGATTTGGCAAAAAAAAATACCCGGAAGGGCTTGATCGGGGCAGTTTTTCACAAAACTGTTTTTATAGCGTTTTTGTGAAAACTGCCCCGATCAAGCCCTTCCGGTATTTTTTTGCCAAATCTTCGCGTTGACCTTAAAATCACGTTTTAAACACATCTAACGGTTCGGATCGTCAAAATTCGATCGGATCAATGAGGTCCGGACGGTAGGTCCGGATTTATGGTTTGGATAGGAAGTGGACTCTATATATATAGGTAAAACTTCTAGTCCACACCTCCCGTTAATAAGAAAAAAATGGTTTTTTTGTGTTGCAAATTATTTTTGGAAAATCCGAAGTCCAATGTGTTCGGAAGGTGTTTTCAAGGGGTCCAAGCGGAAATCTTCAAAAATCTGGGAAGGGCTTGATCCAATTTTTCGCAAAAATTTTCGCAAAATTTTTTAAAATATATTTTTAAAAAAAATATCATATTTTTTTTCCCGGTATTTTTTTGAAGATTTTCCGCGTGAAGACCCTTGAAAACACCTTTTCTGAACACATTGGACGGATCGATCGTCAAAAAATGCTCGGATCACGGAGGTCCTAAGTCCGAGTCCTGGACTAGAAGTGGAACCTATATATATATATATATATATATACATATAGGATGGCGATCCATTGAGGACTCCTCAAACAAAATTCTGTGCGGACCTCACCTTTCCCGATCAAATTTTGACGATCCGAACCGCTCAATGTTTTTAAAATGCATTTTAAAAACATTGAGCGGTTCGGATCGTCAAAATTTGATCCGGAAAGTCGAAAAAAGGTGAGGTCCGCACGGAATTTTGTTTGAGGACTCCCTCAATAGATCGGCTTCCTATATATATATATATATATATATATATATACAACAAGGATCCGGTCAGGACACACTTTATCTTATGTCCGGAATTTTCACTTCCTGGTCATTTGGCCGGGATCCGAACCGTTGGATGTTTTTAAAACATGTTTTTAAGGTTCCACGCGGGAAATGGGCAAAAAAATTTACCGGGAAGGGTTTCATCCGAGCATTTTTCGATAAAACTGCGATTTTACAGTTTTATCGAAAAATAGTTTTATCGAAAAATGCTCGGATGAAACCCTTCCCGGTATTTTTTTTGGCCCATTTCCCGCGTGGAACCTTAAAAACATGTTTTAAAAACATCCAACGGTTCGGATCCCGGCCAAATGACCGGGAAGTGAAAATTCCGGACCTAAGATAGGTAAGGGTGTCCTGACCGGAAGCGGACTCTCTATATATATATATATATATATATATCCCCTTCCTATCCAAACTCCCTTAACTTAGTTAAGTTACGGACCTCCCCTTCCTATCCACTTTTCGGACCAAATTTCGACGATCTGAACCGTTAGATGTGTTTAAAAGGTGTTTTCAAGGTCCAACGCGAAGATTTGGCAAAAAAAATTACCCGGAAGGGTTTGATCGGAGCAGTTTTTCACAAAAACGCTAATGAAAACTGCTCCGATCAACCCCTTCCGGGTATTTTTTATTTTACACTCTCTCATATAGATCTAATGGAAAGAGATGAAAGTATGGCAATTGAAGCTCTAATTCAAGTGATACTGATAGGTTCTATAGGTAGAAGCAAAATAGCAGATGAATAGACATTGATGATGTATTTCTCATAGTTGCAGCTCACAGATAAAACATTTCTTAATTTGGAATTCCTTTCAATTGTATGTGAGCATATTTATGGCGTGAGATTCAAGGAAATGCCGGCTAAATTGATGTGTATATTTATTCTTGAACGGATCAGTTTTTACTCACTACAGGCTCAGCAAATCCGCTAATCCTCTAATTTTTTATTTTTTTAAATTTATGTGGCCAAAGTGAGATGACTCCATCCATCTCCCTTTCAGTACTGAAGTAATTGAACTCTTCCAACCAATCACTTTCATTGCACAAAATAGTATCTCTAGAAGCGTTTGATCATTTAACCCAAATAATAAATATTCTTGGGCAAGAAAGAGACATCACATTGACTTTTTTTTCGTACGATACAACGTTGTTTACACATATTGGATTGTGTCCTGACATCAAGACTTCATTAGCAACAAACCAAATGGAGCCTTCTAATTTCTTTCGCCGGATTGTTCTTGTGCTCCTGATCTCAGTTCTGGAATCTGCAATAGCTTCCAATACTTCTGGCAATGAGACTGATAGAATTGCTTTACTTGATTTCAAGAATCACATAACTCAAGACCCATTTCAAATCATGCCCTCTTGGAATGATTCCCTTCATTTCTGCAATTGGGTAGGTGTCAAATGCAATCCCACCAATGGGAGAGTCATGTTTTTGAACTTGGAATCACAACATCTGTTTGGCTCCATTCCCCCTTCTATAGGAAACCTCACATTCCTCACTGGGTTCAATCTGAAAGACAACAATTTCCACGGCGAAATTCCTCAAGAAATCGGCCGCTTAATCCGGCTTCAACATCTCAATTTGTCTTATAATTCTTTTTCTGGTAAAATCCCAAGTAATATCAGTCAATGTAGAGAGCTCACAATTTTTCGTGTGACAAAAAATGAGCTTGTTGGGCCAATTCCAGAGCAACTCGGCTCACTTTCCAAGTTGGTTTATCTTGTAGCTGAAAGCAACTATCTTTCTGGAACAATACCAGCTTCCATTGGCAACCTTTCGTCTCTCTACGTTCTTTCGCTCATGCAAAATAGTCTACAAGGAAGCATACCGGAACAAGTTGGTCTCCTCTCCGGTTTAGGCTCTTTTCAAGTTTCCGAAAATGGGATTTCAGGTACTGTTCCTTCATCAATTTACAACATTTCATCATTGTACTTTTTCAATGTTGCTCAAAACAAGTTACAAGGGAAGCTCCCACCAGATGTAGGCATTACCCTTCCTAATCTTGAAGTATTTGCAGGGGACTTAAATAATTTCAAAGGACCAATACCTGTTTCCTTAGCAAATGCTTCAGGTCTTCGGTTGGTTGACTATGCTCAAAATAGTCTTACTGGGACTGTGCCAACAAGTTTAGGAATGTTGCAAGGTTTGATTCATTTCAACTTTGATAATAATAAACTTGGAAGTGGTGAAATGGGTAGCCTAAATTTTCTTCAATATTTGGGTAATTGCACAAGTTTAGAAGTTTTGGGATTGGCGGGAAATCAGTTTGGTGGGAAATTGCCCAACTCTATTGCCAACCTCTCAAGCACTCTACAAAGACTTACTTTAGGCTCTAATATGTTATACGGAGGCATTCCTGATGGGATAAGAAACCTTGTGAATTTGACCCTTTTAGGATTGGAAGGGAATTACTTGACTGGTAGTATTCCTTATGGTGTGGGAATGCTTCAACAGTTAGCTGGATTAGGCTTGAACGCAAACAGATTTTCGGGGCTGATTCCATCCTCCCTTGGTAACTTGACATCGTTAACGATGCTTTTTATGGATGAGAATAGGCTAGAAGGAAGTATTCCTCCAAGCGTTGGAAATTGCAATCAATTGCAGGTAATGAACCTTAGTAGTAACAACCTCAGTGGAACCATACCGAAAGAAGTCCTCGGTCTCCCTTCGCTTTCCATTTCTCTGGTCATGTCTAATAATTCTTTGACTGGTTCATTGCCATTTGAAGTGGGTAAGTTGATAAATCTCATGGAGCTTGATGTATCGGGGAACAAATTGTCGGGTGAAATTCCAACTAGTATTAGCAGTTGCCTAAGTTTGGAGCGACTGCTTTTGGAGGGTAATTTCCTACAAGGAACAATTCCTGAATCTTTGAAATCTTTAAGAGGTTTAGCAGTGGTAGATTTGTCACACAATAACTTATCTGGACAGATCCCAGAATTCCTTGGGAAGCTTTTGGTGCTCAAGAAACTCGATCTTTCTTTCAATGATTTGGAGGGCCAAGTGCCAACCGAAGGGATTTTCGGAAATTTCAGTGCATTTTCTATCATTGGGAATAATAAGCTGTGCGGAGGTGTTTTAGACTTGCATTTGCCTTTATGTTCTCAAGTTGAACACAAATCATCAAGAAGATTTCTTGTCCTCAAAGTGGTTATACCTGTAACTACTGGTGTTATTTTAGTCCTACTCTTGTGCTCTTTGGCTGCTTGTAACAAGATAAGAAAATCAACCAAGAAACCTTTAGCTGCATCCTTGGAAAAGGATTGGCAGCGGAGAATTTCTTACATGGACCTTGTTAAGTCAACCAATGGATTTTGTGAGGAAAATTTGATCGGCTCAGGTAGTTTCGGTTCTGTATACAAAGGAATTCTTGGCAGTGATGGTACAGTAGCAGCAGTCAAAGTATTAAATCTTCAAAAGCAAGGTGCTTCCAAGAGTTTCATGGACGAATGCAACGCTTTGAAGAGTATACGGCATCGTAATCTCCTTAAGATTATAGCTACATGTTCGAGTGTTGATCAACAAGGTAATGACTTCAAAGCTCTGATATTTGAGTTCATGTCAAATGGAAGCCTTGACCAGTGGCTCCATTCGGGCCATAATGAGCAAAATCAACCTAATAAGAGCCTAAACATTATCCAAAGACTGAACATAGCCATAGACATTGCTTCTGCATTGGAATATCTCCATCACCATTGTGAGATACCAATCGTGCACTGTGACCTAAAACCCAGCAATGTCCTATTGGATAATGATATGACAGCCCATCTCGGTGACTTTGGATTGGCAAGGTTTCTTATTCAAACAGAAAATGATCTTTCGAACAACCAAAGCTTATCTGTGGGGCCAAAGGGTTCTATTGGATACATTGCTCCAGGTATGTTGTTTATTCACTCTTAGTGCCATTGTTACTGATAATCCATTTTCACAATTCTTGTTGTACTACCAATATTGTTATGATTATTTTCTTCCTTTAGAAAATGGAATGGGGGCCCCAAGTTTCCATGCTTGGAGATGTTTATAGCTACGGGATTCTCTTGTTGGAGATCTTTACCGGTAGGAGACCAACTGATGGCATATTCAAAGATGGCCTAAGCATTCGCGATTATGTTTCAATGGCTTTGCCAGAACCTGTGAGGCACATAGTAGATGGATCATTGCTCTTGGAAGAGGAGGAGGCGGAGGTTGATCATCATGATAACGTACAATTGAAAATGGAAGAAATAGCTATAATCAGCAATGGAGATCCCCAGAGCAGCAATGGTAGAAGTGGAATAGTATTGGATTGCATAGTTTCAGTGTTGAGAATCGGACTTTCATGTTCTGATTCACTACCTGGTAACCGGATTCCAATAAACATCGTTGTGAATAAAATGCATGCCATCAGAGACTCATTTCTTAAATCTGAGAAGGGGTATAGGAAATGATATTGGTTGGGTTAGTTTTCTTCTCTTGTGTTTTGCTTTTGTAATGTTCATTTGTTCGTACTAGTTGTGTTTACTAACTGAAAAAACGACTTGCTCCAAAATCAGAGGCTATCATAAGTGTAATAAGGGTTCTGCTGATACAAATGATGCATTCTATGTTTCTATCTGAAGCATGTATTAATATAGTGTGTAAATGCAGCTTCACTTCACTTTGTGTACATTTTGGTATATTATAAAGTCAATTTTTTTCTTTTTTTTTTTGATCGGCATTATGAAAGTCAATTGTTGGGGTTCCAATTATACCATGGATGGCCATGAATCATATGCACAAATACGTATCATGAACATCTAAATGGGAAACACTAGGTACAGGCACTGTGAAAGAAGAGTTTAAATTCTTTAATTTCCTGCTGTGGGCTCCACTGTGTATTTTTTTGTTGTTGTAATCTGAACTGTTCATTTTGTAGAGCCCGCATAGTTGTATACTAATGCAAAAAATCAACTTGATCCAAGACTGCCCTTTTTATAAATTAAAATTTAATTTTTGATATATTTATTGATGTCTTATAAAGCTGATTTTTTGTGATGACTTTTTATTTTTCTTGATTATTGGGGATGAGGTCGAGTTTTTTGCCAATATAATCTTTTTTGTCTTTTAAAAAAATAGTCCAAATATAACAGTTTTCAAATGTATTTTAAAAGTACTCTCAAGGACTCTTTGAGAAGGCGCTAAACTAAAAGACCATAGATTACACACGTTTCTGTGAGCTTGCATGGCAACAAAGTCCAGCCAAGCGCGACAACAAAGTCCAAGCTTGCAAATAACGCGATATGTGGTGCAAATTATTAAACCGAGTATACATACATTTTTAATTTCAAAAAATACATGTGTGTGTGCATGTTCTCAAGTCCTAAAGCTCCGTTTGGAAACTTGTGGAAAGGAAAGGAAAAGAAAAGTAATGAAGAGAAAATAGTTAAGGAGGAAAGTGTGGAAGGGCATGGGTGGCTATTGAAAGATTGTCACACCTACTGACAAGACCACCGTGTCGGTTTGTTTCTATTGAGAAGAATATTTTTGTGGTGTCCAAAATGCGATTTCTTCTGTAACAAAACTATCTTCTGCTGATTATGTAATTGGCTGTAAATGTGTGGCAACATGAATCCCTTTCGGAAACTTTTTGAGTTTCAGAAGGCTATGTACTCCATATGTAATTGTGTTTGTATTCGGGCTCATCTAGAGCTCCCTAGATGTTCAATCCTTTGAAATTACTCGACATAAACAAGATATGACTGTTTATTTTTTGTGCTTTTGAATTAGCATGCTTGAACCTTTTTTGTGTTCTTAAGAAATGATGCTCGCTGTTGTTTCAGAAGAATAAGATGCCTTGGTAATTTTTGGGTTGGAGTGAAATTTTGGTTATTGCATGATCTCCGGAGGGAAGGATTGGACTTAATTAGGATTGGTTATCAACTATGAAGCACGGATAGGTACCCTCAACTGCTCTGCTTGGGCTCTGTTAGGTACCCTTATTTCCCTTTCAATTGTGATACTGGCCTCTGTTCATTGTTTCTAACGAATTGTTATTGCTGTGGCGAGATAGATTCCTAGATGAATTGCTACTTGACGAGCCTAAAGTCGTTTTTCGTCTGCATTTTCAAGAATCAGAGTGGTAACTGGAGAAGGCGCGTGAACTGCTATAATATTGGCAGAGAAAGAGCCGCTATGTCTGGCCCCCAATTGTAGATATGAAACCTGCACAACAGTTTGCGCACACCGTCCCCTTCGCTTCCGAAAGATGAGAGTCGTGTCCGTATCCTATCGGAATGCGGGGGAGGTGCTGCGCGCAAACTGCTGTGCAGCACACTGTGCATGAAAACGACGCAGTTTTGATGCTTTAATAGATCGATCACCAAAATCTGTTAGGAAGGGCTCTATTTGGACCCCTTAAAACCCAACAACAGATTCAACAAAAACTGTCTTCTCATTACAGAATCAAGCCCCAGTAAACTAAAGAATGAGATCCTATTAAACCTTCCCAGCGTCCCATAGCACATGATGGAAGATGAAGTTGCTTACCTTAGATTTCTATTTGTTGGTTTTTTCTATGTTGTTGCTGTAGTACAGAATCTCAGCACTACACAAGGATAGTCTCGAATACTAGTTAGTAGTTACTGAAGTAATACTTCTGCGCACATTCGAATACTGTCGAATGAAATTTAAACTGCCAGAGCTAGATATTCTTCAATTAACTTACAATTAATAGGATCTCATTCTTTAGTTTACTTGGGTCTGGTTCTGTAACGAGAAGACAATTTTCCTGTTGAATCTGCAGTTGGGTTTTAAGGGGTCCAAACGTGATGCAGATTGGGTCGCGTGCCGGTACTTGGAACAACTTGATAGAAAAGTGGGAAAACCGGCCAATGGCGGATTGATCCGCGGTTCTTATGGTTGAAGCGAAACGGCCCAACGATCAAGGCCCATGGGTCTATAGACCCATGGGCACCGGTGGTTTTCGGCCTAATTCCCACGTTTAGGCCTCCGAAACATCAAATTTGCCGTTTTAGGAAATAATCAATCTGTTAATTACTTGGTCAATCCAACTCCGTTTTGACCTAGGTTTTTGGCAGTAGCTATCTTTTTTATTCTAGTTTCCATATTTGAGCCTAACTCAAATATTTCCATTTTTGGTAATTTTCGTAATTTTCTTTATTTTATGTTAAGTCGGCAATTGTTGCCTTTTCCGTTGGTTCCTAGGGTTTCCGTAACCTATATATTGATATTGTAAGCCCTCGGGCTCGGGGGTTGTTTATTGAGTAATAAAATTTCGAGTTTTAGAGAGAGTTTCTCTAATTCTTGTTCGTGATCGTTCTTGTTCATCTTTTTCTATACGCTTCCCTGCATCAAAACGGAGCCTTTCTTAGCAGATTTTAGTGACCCATTAAAGCATCAAAACTATGTCGTTTTGATGCACAGCGTGCTGCACAGCAGCTTGGGCGCAACAACTCCCCATCGTATCGGTATCGGATACCGATAGTCACTCGATACTCGTGAATACGTATCATAAGAGTATCCACAATTATAAAAGTAGTTTTTAAATTCTCGAAGTATCGGATGTTTTTTGGATACTTTAAGACACATATCCAATTTTTTTATGAAATGAAGATTATGACACTTATTGCGTCGCAAGGTAAAATTGTTAGAAATAATGGAAATGATAGATTTGTTGCAATTTTTAACTTACATTTTAGAATGGGAGACATATTGAGATTATGAGAAATATCCCCCTTTTAATGTTTTTTGAACATTTTATTGTATCATACATACATATGTTTGATAAAATTAAACTTCAATAATTGAGCAAGTAACCACGTAGACATACATAAAACCATATTGCATAAGAAAATAGAATCGTTTGAGCACCGTTCTTGTTATTATGGGTAATACAATACCGAAAATCTATAAAAATGTCTCTTAGTCTAACTTATCCTAGCCGTATCCATATCCTTTTTTTTTTTTTTTTTTGAATTTTCTAGTATCCACGTATCCGTATCGTTTTGTGCTTGTGTTGCATATCGGTATCCATGCTTCATAAGTTATCAACTAAGGCCCTGTTTGATTGGTCAGGACTATGGAGCCTTCAGTGTAGTACAGTATTTTTTAATTGGATGATTAACATTTTCTATACTCCATCATTTAACACTAATCCTCTAATATATATATCACCGGCGATCCTGTCAAGGATCCCGGATTGAAGCATTTTCGGTGTTTTGATGCTTTTAAAAATTGTTTTTGGGAAATCCGAGCCGTCCAATGTGTTCAAAAGGTGTTTTCCAAGGTCCACGCGGGAAATCTTCAAAAAAAAATACCGGGAAGGGCTTGATCCAAGCAGTTTTTCGCAAAAACGGTATATATATATTTTTTGCGAAAACTGTTTGGATCAAGCCCTTCCCGGTATTTTTTTTTGAAGATTTCCCGCGTGGACCTTGGAAAACACCTTTTGAACACATTGGACGGCTCGGATCGTCAAAATTTGATCCGGAACTATGAATCCCGGATCCGGGATCCCGGACTAGATAAGGACTGATATATATATATATATATATATATATATATATATAGGAGCGGTTCCGATAACACAACGAATAACACAACATTTGACACAATTTTTTTTTTGTGAACCCCACGCAAATGATCGGAGCCGTTCAATTTATTTAAAATATGTTTCTATGACTGCCTATAAAAAATCAACTCATTTGAATATCGGTAAGGGCTTGATCAGTTCATTTAGTTGATTCCTGTCAGATTTTACTAGATAAATTTGAATGAACCGATCAAGCCTTTACCAATATCCAAATGAGTTGATTTTTCACAGGTAATCTTAAAAACATGTTTTAAATAACTTGAACGGCTCTGATTGTAAGCGGGGGGTTCCGATTATTGCTGTGTCAAATGTTGTGTTATTCGTTGTGTCCATGGAACCGCCCCGATATATATATATATATATATATAGGGAAATTTTCTAGTCCAAACCCTCCCGTTAATAAGAAAAAAGTGATTTTTTTGTGTTCCAAATTATTTTTGAAAAATCCGAGCCGTCCAATGTGTTCAGAAGGTGTTTTCAAGGGTCCACGCGGGAAATCTTCAAAAAAAATTACCGGGAAGGGCTTGATCCAAGCATTTTTCGCAAAAACTGTAAATATATATTTAAATGGTCTTGATTTCGTTGGATGTGATTTCAATGGTCTTGATTTCGTCTTGGCATTTTGCAGATCCGAGCCGTTGATTGCTGTGAGTCTCACAACTTTCTTGGTAAGTAAACACAAAGAAAGTAACAGGAAGGTTGATATTTTTTTTTTTGATATTTTTTTTTTTGATCAGGTACAGGAAAGTTGATTATTTGATATTTTTTTATACCTTCCGTGACGGGGGACGGGACTAGGCTTGTTTTGGCTAAGAAAGACACTTTGCTTATTCTTTTTTTTTTTTTTTTTTTTTGCATTTGTTAGTTTCTCGTTAAACTTTTGTGGGTTATTGATTCTTCTCAACGAGAGGATTCGGAAAAGTAAAAAAAATATGATCCAAACTTAAATTTTTTTAATAAAGACAAAAATCAGTTACAAAAAAGAATTTTTTGGCCTTATACATGGAAATTCCATGCATTCGTTGTGATTTCCTCTTTTTTTTTTTAATGCCCAAACGGCTATAATTACCAAAATTCAGAACCTCTTTGTTGGGAAGAACGATCTTATCCGTGTGAAATGGGAAGGAATTCACTGTTGGGAAGAACGATCTTCAACTTCGGAGCGTGTGAAATGGGAAGGAATTCACTGAGTATAGAAAAACAATTTTCCTACCGGAGACAATCTCATGTGCCAAAACTATGATTAGGAAGGTATTCACCGGAAATTTTTTTTTCCTATAGGAGACAATCTCAAGTGCCAAAACAGAGATAAAAAAGCATTCAATTCACTTCTATTTGGAATTTCTCTGAACATTTTCTATATCGTCTAACACTGGGGTTGAGGAGTTTATAGTGAGTAAGCTTACTAAATCTCTGTAGTGAGCAATCACGGCTGTCTGTTCATCAATTAATAGTCTGGATTATCTTACATGAAAAATAAGTATCTTACATGCAGGATAATTGCATTTATTCAGGACCATTGATTGCCGACCAGATAACCGCAATTGCTCATTATAGGGGTGTAGTGAGCTTACTCACTACAGTCTACAGGCTCAGCAAATCCGCTAATCCTCTAATTTTTTATTTTTTAAAATTTCTGTGGCCAAAATGAGATGACTCCATCCATCTCCCTTTCAGTACTGAAGTAATTCAACTCTTCCAACCAACCACTTTCGTTGCTTACAAAATAGTATCTCTAGAAGCTTTTGATCATTTAACCCAAATAATAAATTTTCTTGGGCAAGAAAGAGACATCACACTGACTATTTTTTCGCACGATACAACGTTGTTTACACATATATTGGATTGTGTCCTGACATCAAGACTTCATTAGCAACAAACCAAATGGAGCCTTCTAATTTCTTTCGCCTGATTGTTCTTGTGCTCCTGATCTCAGTTCTGGAATCTGCAATAGCTTCCAATACTTCTGGCAATGAGACTGATAGAATTGCTTTACTTGATTTCAAGAATCACATAACTCAAGACCCATTTCAAATCATGTCCTCTTGGAATGATTCCCTTCATTTCTGCAATTGGGTAGGTGTTAAATGCAATCCCACCAAAGGAAGAGTCACCATTCTGAACTTGGAATCCCAAAACTTGTTTGGCTCCATTCCACCTTCTATAGGAAACCTCACATTCCTCACTGGAATCAACCTTGTAAACAACAGTTTCCACGGTGAAATTCCTCAAGAAATCGGCCGCTTAATCTGGCTTCAACATCTCAATTTGTCTTACAACTCGTTTTCTGGGAAAATCCCAAGTAATATCAGTCAATGTAGAGAGCTCACGATAATTTGGGTGACAAAAAATGAGCTTGTTGGGCAAATTCCAGAGCAACTCAGCTCGCTTTCCAAGTTGGTTTATCTACTAGCTGAGATCAACCATCTTTCTGGAATAATCCCAGCTTCCATTGGAAACCTCTCGTCTCTCTACATCCTTTCACTCATGCAAAATAGCCTACGAGGACATATACCGGAACAAGTTGGTCTTCTCTCCGGTTTAGGCTTTTTTCAAGTTTCCCAAAATGGGATTTCGGGTACGGTTCCTTTGTCAATCTACAATATTTCCTCCTTGTACTTCTTTAATGTTGTTCAAAACAAGTTACAAGGGAAACTCCCACCAGATATCGGCCTTACTCTTCCTAATCTTCAAATATTTGCTGGGGGCTTAAACAATTTCACAGGATCAATACCTGTTTCCTTATCAAATGCTTCCGGCCTTCTTTTGGTTGATTTTGCTCAAAATAGTCTTACTGGGACACCGCCAACAAGTTTGGGAATCTTGCAAGGTTTGTATCATTTCAACTTTGAGGATAATAAACTTGGATGGGGTGAAATGGGTGGCTTAAATTTTTTTGCATATTTGGCCAATTGTACTAATTTGGAAGTGTTGAAATTGGCAAGAAATCAATTTCGTGGGGAATTGCCAAATTCCATTGCCAACCTTTCAACTAACCTCCAGAAACTTACTTTAGGTTCTAATATGATATATGGAATCATTCCTAATGGGATACAAAATCTTGTCAATTTGACCCTTTTACGATTGGAAGGGAACTACTTGTATGGTAGTATTCCTGATGATGTGGGAATGCTTCGACAGTTAGGCGAATTATTTTTGAATGGCAACAGATTTTCGGGATTGATTCCATCCTCTCTCGGTAACTTGACATCGTTAACGAGCCTCTTTATGGAGGAGAATAGGCTAGAAGGAAGTATTCCTCCAACCCTTGGAAATTGCAATAAATTGCTGGTAATGAACCTTAGTAGTAACAACCTTAGTGGCACCATACCGAAAGAAGTCATTGGTCTCTCTTCGCTTTCTATTTCTCTAGTCTTGTCTAATAATTCTTTGACCGGTTCATTGCCATTTGAAGTGGGCGAGTTAATAAATCTCATGGAGCTTGATATTTCGGATAACAAATTGTCTGGTGAAATTCCTAGCAGTCTCAGCAATTGTCTAAGTTTGGAGCGCCTTCTTTTGGATGGTAATTTCATACATGGAACAATTCCTGAATCCTTGAAAGCTTTAAGAGGTTTAGCAGAGGTAGATTTTTCACACAATAACTTGTCCGGACAGATACCAGAATTTCTTGGAAAGCTTTTGCTACTCAAGAAACTCGATCTTTCTTACAATGATTTGGAGGGCGAAATCCCAAGGGAAGGGATTTTTGGAAATCTCAGTGCAATTTCTATAATTGGAAATAATAAGCTGTGTGGAGGTGTTTTGGACTTGCATTTGCCTATATGTTCTCAAGATGACACAAAATCATCACTCAAATTTCTTGCCCCCAAAGTAGTTATCCCTGTTAGTATTGGGATTGTTTTAGCCATACTGTTGTGCTCTTTGGCTGTTTATAATGTGATTAAAAAACGAAGCAAGATATCTTTAGTTTTATCCTCCACAATGGATTGGCAGCGGGGAATTTCTTACAAAGAACTTGTTAAGTCGACCAATGGATTTTCTGAGGAAAATTTGATCGGTTCAGGTAGTTTTGGTTCTGTATACAAAGGAACTCTCGGCGATGATGGTGCAGTTGTATGTATCAAAGTACTAAATCTTGAAAAGCAAGGTGCTTCCCAGAGTTTCCTGGATGAATGCAAAGCTTTGAAGAGTATAAGGCATCGCAATCTCCTTAGGATCATAAGCACATGTTCCAGTGTTGATCAACAAGGTAATGACTTCAAAGCTCTGATATTTGAGTTCATGCCAAATGGAAACATTGACCAGTGGCTCCATTCGGGACATAATGAGCAAAATCAACCTAACAAGAGCCTAAACATTGTACAAAGATTGAACATAGCCATAGACGTTGCTTTTGCATTGGAATATCTCCATCACCATTGCGAGATACCAATCGTGCACTGTGACCTAAAACCCAGCAATGTCTTATTGGATAAGGATATGACAGCCCATGTCGGCGACTTTGGATTGGCAAAGTTTCTTATTCAAGCTGCGAATGATCTTTCGAACAACCAAAGCTTATCAGTGGGACCAAAGGGTTCTATTGGATACATTGCTCCAGGTATTTTGTTTATTCACTCTTGCTACCATTGTTCACTGATAATCCATTTTCATAATTCTGCTTGTACTACCATTGTTGTAATTTTTGTTCTTCCTTCCAGAATATGGTATGGGGGCCCAAGTGTCCACACTAGGAGATGTTTACAGCTACGGGATTCTCTTGTTGGAGATGTTTACCGGGAAGAGACCAACTGATGGCATATTCAAAGACGGACTAAGCATTCACGAGTTTGTTTCAATGGCCCTGCTAGACGTGTTAGGGACATAGTAGACGGATCATTGCTCTTGGAAGAAGAGGAGTATGAGGAGGTTGATCATGTGAATGAAGAATCGAAAATGGAAGAAAGAGCTATAATCAGCGATGGAGATCCCCAGAGCAGTAATGCTAGAAGTGGAATAGTATTGGATTGCATTGTTTCAGTGCTGAGAATCGGACTTTCATGTTCTGATTCATTACCTGGTAACCGGATTCCAATGAACATTGTTGCAAATAAAATGCATGCTATCAGAGACTCGTTTCTGAAATTTAAGAGGGTGAATAGGATATGATATTAGTTAGGTTAGTTTTCTTCACTAGTTTTCACATTTTTAATGTTTATTTGCAGGCCCATCCCTGAGATTTTTGGGGCCTTAAGCGAGTTTTAATAATGGGGCCCTTTTAAAGTTGGTATATACATTTTTTGTTCAAAATAAAGTTCAAAATCACCTTCTGGTGCTATGGTAGTATTAATTCAATTTTTTGTGCATATTCGGAATATCTTAGTAAGGATTCAAACATTGGACCTGTTGGTTATAGCTAGAGGGTGTTACGGCTGAACTAATACCACGTTTCTGCTAAATAACTGTCTTATGTGTATTTCTTATTCTAGAAATTTGGGGGCCCTATTTTGTGGCCCTTAAGCGATGGCCTTGTGGGTTTGTGCCCAAGGCAGGCCTGTTCATTTTTTCTTACTAGTTGTGTTTGATTAGAGGCTATCAGTAAGGAATAAAGGGTTCTGCTGGATTTAATAAATTGGTTACACTTACAGATGATGCATTCCATCTGAAGCATGTATTAATATTTTGTGTAAATGAAGCTTCACTTTTCTTGATGTACATTTTTGGTATACTATGAAGTCAATCAGTAGTAAAAACTTTTGGGTTAATGACTGGACACTTTTTTTTGTACGTATCGTTTTCCCCAAACACCCCTGTACCCAAAAATCTCTGACGACACCCCTCATCTTCCAAACTTTACCTAAACACCTCTTCCGTCACCCTTTCGTCTAAAATCGTCTAGAACCATCAGTTTTTTTAATGATCCAAACCGTTCAATTTGTTTAAAACATGGTTTTAAGTGTACTTGTGGAGAAATCGGCTCAAAATATGATCGGGAAGTGCTTGATCCAAACATTTTTTGATGTATGAAAAATTGTTTGGATCAAGCACTTCCCGATCAAATTTTGGGCCGATTTCTCGTGAGTACCCTTAAAAACCATGTTTTAAACAACTTGAATGAGTTGGATCATCAAAACATGACCCAGAACTTTGAGATTCGAGACGATTTTAGACGAAAGGGTGACGAGAAGGGGTGTTTAGGTAAAGTTTGGAAGATAGAGGGGTGTCGTCAGAGATTTTTTTTAAGTGTTTTGGAAAACGATACGTATGCGTAAAGGGGGTGTCCAGGCCATTAACCCAAATTTTTTTTATGAGCAATTATTAAGATGCCTACCTAGTGCAGTGGGTAGCATCACATGTCGCGTAGCACTCTGCATAGGGTTATTTGGAAAGGCGCTACGGACAATTTTTAAAATTTTTTATACAATCCAGCGAGGCGTATAGTAAGATGGCCCGAAGCCATAGCCACATAGGTTATCAAAAGAAGATCGGTTTACAATCCAGCAAGGCGTGCATATACTACAAATTTTGTTTATTTTGTTATGTACCTATCACTCACCGATGCAACCACTGCTCTAGGATTCCCTTGGACATAAACTCGAGTGCATAGCTATCAATTTGTTTTTACCTCTTGGGAACATGTAGTGCAGCTCTATCTAAAAATTAAACAAGTTTACAGTACTTCTACACAATTCAATAAAAATGGAAAATTTTAAAAAAACAAGTCCAAGAGTCAAAATGCCAGGTTAAAGTTCTCTAACTTTTTCCATTTTCAGAAAAGTTTTTAATAAAACATTATCACTTTTCAAGTGTGCTTAGACTAGATATACCAAAAAAGTAAAAATATTCCACAAAAATTTAAAAAATAGTTGACTAAAGAAAAAGAGAGATGAAACTCTATTAAACTTTTTCATCGCAAAAACTTAACAGTTATTGATTTTTGTACCAACAAATGCTGATCCTCTCTTTCCATGAAAAATTTTAGCAGCCAAAAAGTAAAATGAGATAACAAAAGTCAACATCCATGTCCCTGTCAATTTTGAACTCTTTCCATCAAGTTGAGCTTGTTTTCAGATTGAAACCCACACGCTTGTGGAGTTGTTCCAAAAAATCAAACTACTCCATTTAAATACTCAACTGCCCCCAATCTCTTATATTGCTAAAGAAATATCTCTATGAAGACTTAATCCAATAATAAATTATCTGGGCCACCAAGACTAAAGAAATGATTCCTTACTTCAAATAATTGTGTTTTACATATTGGATTTAGTTCTGAAATGAGGACTTCATTAGCAACAAACACAATGGAGCACTCTTATTTTCCCCGGATTCTTCTTGTGCTTTTGATCTTAGTTTTGGAATCTGCTATAGCATTATCCACTTCTGACAACGAAACTGATAGAATTGCTTTGCTTGATTTCAAGAATCACATAACTCAAGACCCATTTCAAATCATGCCCTCTTGGAATGATTCCCTTCATTTCTGCAATTGGATAGGTGTTAAATGCAATCCCACCAATGGGAGAGTTATGATTTTGAACTTGGAATCACAACATCTGTCTGGCTCCATTCCCCCTTCTATAGGAAACCTCACATTCCTCACTGGGTTCAACCTGAAAGACAACAATTTCCATGGCGAAATCCCTCAAGAAATCGGTCGCCTAATCCGGCTTCAACATCTCAATTTGTCTTATAATTCTTTTTCTGGTAAAATCCCAAGTAATATCAGTCAATGTAGAGAGCTCACGATTTTTCGAGTGACGAAAAATGAGCTTGTTGGGCCAATTCCGGAGCAACTCGGCTCACTTTCCAAGTTGGTTTATCTTGTAGCTGAGAGCAACTATCTTTCTGGAACAATACCAGCTTCCATTGGCAACCTTTCGTCTCTCTACGTTCTTTCGCTCATGCAAAATAGTCTACAAGGAAGCATACCGGAACAAGTTGGTCTTCTCTCCAGGTTAGGCCTTTTTCAAGTTTCCGAAAATGGGATTTCGGGTACGGTTCCTTCGTCAATCTTCAACATTTCCTCTTTGTACCTTTTTAATGTTGTTCAAAACAAGTTACAGGGGAAGCTCCCACCAGATGTAGGCATTACCCTTCCTAATCTTGAAATACTTGCTGGGGGCTTAAACAATTTCACAGGACCAATACCTGTTTCCTTAGCAAATGCTTCCGGCCTTTGGTTGGTTGATTATGCTCAAAATAGTCTTACCGGGACAGTGCCAACAAGTTTGGGAATGTTGCAAGGTTTGAATCATTTCAACTTTGATGATAATAAACTTGGAAGTGGCGAATTGGGTAGCCTAAATTTTCTTCAATATTTGGGTAATTGTACAAGTTTAGAAGTCTTAGGATTGGGGAGAAATCAGTTTGGTGGGGAATTGCCTACCTCTATTGCCAACCTCTCAACCACTCTACAAAGACTTACTTTGGGTTCTAATATGTTATATGGAGGCATTCCTGATGGGATAGGAAACCTTGTGAATTTGACCCTTTTAGGATTAGAAGGGAACTACTTGAATGGTAGTATTCCTTATGGTGTGGGAATGCTTCAACAGTTAGCCGGATTATACTTGAACGTAAACAGATTTTCGGGGCTGATTCCATCCTCCCTTGGTAACTTGACATCGTTAACAAGGCTCTTTATGGAGGAGAATAGGCTAGAAGGAAGTATTCCTCCAAGCCTTGGAAATTGCAATAAATTGCAGGTAATGAACCTTAGTAGCAACAACCTTAATGGCACCATACCGAAAGAAGTCATTGGTCTCTCTTCGCTTTCTGTTTCTCTGGTCATGTCTAATAATTCTTTGACTGGTTCATTGCCATTTGAAGTGGGCAAGTTAGTAAATCTCATGGAGCTTGATATTTCAGACAACAAATTGTCTGGTGAAATTCCTAGTAGTATTAGCAGTTGTCTTAGTTTGGAGCGCCTGCTTTTGGAGGGTAATTCCCTACACGGAACGATTCCTGAATCTTTGAAAGCTTTAAGAGGTCTAGCAGAGGTGGATTTTTCACGCAATAACTTGTCTGGACAAATTCCTGAATTTCTTGGAACGCTTTCGCTTCTCAAGAAAGTTGATCTCTCTTTTAACGATTTTGAGGGACAAGTGCCAACCGAAGGGATATTTGGAAATGTTAGTGCAATTTCAATCCTTGGGAATAATAAGCTGTGTGGAGGTGATTCGGACTTGCATTTGCCTTTATGTTCTAGAGTCAAAACCAAATCATCAAGAAAATTTCTTGCCCCCAAAGTAGTTATCCCGGTAACTGCTGCAGCTGTTTCAACCATATTTTTGTGCTCTTTGGCTGCTTGTTGCATGATAAAAAAATCAACCAAGACACCTTTAACAGAAAACTCCACAAGCGATTGGCAAGGGGGAATTTCTTACTCAGAGCTTTTTAAGTCAACTAATGGTTTTTCCGAGGACAATTTTATCGGTTCAGGTAGTTTTGGTTCGGTATACAAAGGAATTCTTGGGAGTGATGATGCAATTGTAGCTGTGAAGGTACTAAACCTTCAAAAAAAGGCGCTTCCAAGAGTTTTTTGGATGAATGCAGTGCTTTGGAGAGTATAAGGCATCGCAATCTCCTGAAAATTATAAGCACCTGTTCCACCGTTGATCAACAAGGCAATGAATTCAAAGCTCTAGTACTCAAGTTCATGTCCAATGGAAGCCTAGAGCAGTGGTTGCATCCGGGAGACGGTGGGCTAAATCAAACTAAAAGTTTGAAATTTGTTCAGAGACTGAACATTGCCATAGATGTTGCTTGTGCATTAGAATATCTCCATCATCATTGTGAGATGCCGATTGTGCACTGTGACCTAAAGCCAAGCAATGTGCTTTTGGATGATGATATGACAGCTCATGTCGGTGACTTTGGATTAGCAAGTTTTGTTACTGAAACGTCGAACCGTCTTTCCAACACCGGAAACTTATCTGAGGCGCTAAAGGGTTCTATAGGGTACATTGCTCCAGGTATGTCGTTCTTTCAATTTGGCTAGAATCAGTAACTAGTACTAGTAGTATTTTCATGACAAGTTCTTTTTCTCCTTAAAAATTTCAGAAAATGGTATGGGGGGCCGAGTGACCACACTAGGAGATGTTTACAGTTATGGGATTCTCCTTTTGGAGATTTTTACTGGAAAGAGATCAACCGATGATGCATTCAAAGACGGGCTAAGCATTCACAACTTTGTTGCAACGGCTTTGCCTGAACGTGTAATGGAAATAGTAGACCGATTGTTACTCTTGGAAGAAGAAGACAACAAGGTTGATGTTGAGAAAGAAGTAGTGAAAAATGAAGAAAGAGCCATCACCGGCGATAAAGATTCACAGAGAAGCAGTTCTGCTACTGGAATAGTAATGGATTGCATGGTTTCAGTGCTAAAAATTGGACTTTCGTGTTCTGCTCCACTACCAAGGGCGCGGATGCCAATGAACATCGTTGTGAACAAAATGCACGCAATCAGAGAAACGTTTCAAAGATCTAAGGAGAGAAATGACAGCAGAAAAGAATAGGTTACATGTTTATTTATTATTTTTATTTATAGCTTCTGCTTCTTTGATTATTATAGTATTTTCATTAAATAAATGGTGACTGGATTATTGTACAATTTCTCATGTTTATAAATATATATTTTTCCATTTCTGCCTAATTCTCAAGGTTGGTAGGCATCTCCATCAATTGAACCTGCTGAACAAAAAGAACAACTATTACTGGTGTTTTTTTGATCTGGTCACAAATATTCAAGAGTTGAAGTTGATGTCTGATTATAATTGGCTACTGGAGTGTGGTAAAATAAAATAAAATAAAAATATTATAAATACCAAAGAGGGCATACCTCTGGAAAAAAAAGGTTAATTTACATCACTTGGAAAAAATGAACAGATGCTGCCTAAGCACAAAGCGAAAATGTTAGGATCCGATGATTTTTTCCAACATGGTCTAGGAAAGAGAAATCAATTTTTCCGTTGGACCGTTGATTTCTCTTTCCTGGACTATATCGGGGTAGATTTTCATGGATCCTACTACTTCACAAAGAGAGGAATCAAACTCTATAGAACCAGCTGATAAAAAAAAAATCTATAGAACCAAGAAAAACGGTCAGGACTATAGAGTAAAACATCCTTAACCATATGTGCTTTACTTTGAATATCACGCATATTGTCAGCTCAATGTTTTATGGCCATTGTGGTTATCTGTTGTATTTCGCCATACACAACAGATTCCGCATAAAGAAAATTAAGGAGGAGGAGAAGAAGGATTCTCAAAGTGATAGCTTGATCAGTGGAGCTAAGAATGTGAACAGTGAGCACTGAATCCTTCCACAGAATCTGATGGCGTAGCCATTGATTGGTTGGACCGTATTGTCCACTTTGGAAACATCATTTAGAAGACATTTTAAGGTCCTTTTTTTTTTTTTTGGTACACACATTTTAAGGTCCTTGATGAAATGGATTACATCGTCGAACGTCTTATTTAAAAGTAAAGGCCATGGACCCGAGGCGCACATTTAAGTCTTTTAGGTCCAGTAAATGTCTTCGGTAATTTTGTTATTTTAATTATTAAATGGAGGAGGAAATTATAATTAGGTTGTTTTTAATGTTTCCTTTTGATTTCCATTACGGTTATGAGTCTATAAATAAGATGTTCGACGATGTAATCGTTAGACATTGATTAATGAGAAAAAGAGTTGGTTAGAGAAATTGGGTTTCGACCCTTGTATGCCTCTCTCCCCTTCTACTTCTTTCTTGTCCGGCATCAGAATCATAATTCGGGCTGTAGCATTACTCCCATAATTCCCGAAAGACTTTATGGAAATTGTAATCTTTTCAAATGGTTCGGAGCAGCATAACTTGTGTGGATATACCACTCGGGCGGATGAGTAATCCCCCTCCTCATCCGGGTGTCGGGGCGGATGACTAATCCAGAGGATGTAGCATGCCCCCTTCATATCGTCGTCCGTGTTTTGAAGAGTTAAATTCTCATCATTGGTGTGTGTCCATATCATATAAGTATGTGGGTATGATTCATGGAACTCTAAAAATTGATTTCCTAAGAATACCAAACACTGTACAACAAAGAAAAGAGGAGCTGCTTTATGAACAACAGAGAAGTAAAAATCTGTGGAAGAAAACTAACATATTAATATCTTTTCGTACTTCTTTTCTTAAATCTAAGAAACGAGTCTCTAATGGCATGCATTTTCTTTGCGGCAATGTTCATTGGAATCCGTTCACTCGGTAGTGAAGCAGAACATGAAAGTCCAATTCTCAGCACTGAAACTATGCAGTCCAATACCATTAGACTTCTAGCACTACTGCTCTGGGGATCTCCATCACTGATTATATATCTCTCTTCCATTCTTTCTTCTTCATTATCATGACCAACGGTTATCAGTAAGTAATGGTTGCCAGATTTAATTGACATACCTGGAGCAATGTATCCAACAGAACCCTTTAGCCCCACAGACAAGTTTTCGTTATTCGAAAGATCATTCGATGCTTGAATAAGAAACCTTGCCAATCCAAAGTCGCCGATGTGGGCTGTCGTATCATAATCCAATAGAACATTGCTGGGCTTTAGGTCACAGTGCAGGATTGGTATCTCACAATGATGATGGAGATATTCCAATGCAGAAGCAACTTCTATGGCTATGTTCAGTCTTTGGATAAATTTTAAACTCTTATTAGCTTGAGTTTGCTCATCATTTCCTGGATAGAGCCACTCGTCTAGGCTACCATTGCACATGAACTCGAATACTAGAGCTTTGAAGTCATTACCTTGTTGATCAACACTGGAACATGTGCTTATGATCTTAAGGAGATTACGATGCCGTGTAGTCTTCAAAACGTTGCATTCATCCATGAAACTCTTGGAAGCACCTTGTTTTTCAAGATTGAGTACTTTGACTGCTACTACTGCACCAGCACCACCAAGAATTCCCTTGTATACAGAACTAAAACTACCTGAACCGATCAAATTTTCCTCGGAAAACCCATTAGTTGACTTAACAAGGTCCCTGTAAGAAATTCTCCACTGCGAATCATTGGCAGAGGAAGCAGCTAAAGGTTTCTTGGTTAATTTTCTTATCACGTTACAAGCAGCGAAAGAACACACGAGTAGGCCTAAAATAACACCAATTGTTACAGGGATAACTAATTTTGCGGCAAGAAATTTTCTTGATGCTTTTTGGTCAACTTGGGAACATAAAGGCAAATGCAAGTCTAAAACACCTCCACACAGCCTATTATTCCCGATTATAGAAATTGCACTGGAATTTCCAAAAATCCCTTCAAATGGCACTTGGCCCTCTAAATTATTGAAAGAAAGATCGAGTTTCTTCAGCAACATAAGCTTCCTAAGAAATTCTGGGATCTGTCCGGACAAGTTATTGTGTGACAAATCTACCTCTGCTAAACCTCCTAAAGCTTTTAAAGATTCAGGAATTGTTCCTTGTAGAGCCTCCAAAAGCAAGTGCTCCAAACTAAGACAACTGCTAATACTACTTGGAATTTCACCTGACAATTTGTTCCCTGAAACATCAAGCTCCATGAGATTTATCAACATACCCACTTCAAATGGTAATGAACCGGTCAAAGAGTTATTTGACAAGTCCAGAGAAATTGAAAGCGAAGAGAGGCTGATGACTTCTTTTGGTATGATGCCGCTAAGGTTATTAATACCAAGATTCAGTACAAGTAATTTTTTGCAAATTCCAAGGCTTGGAGGAATACTTCTCTCCAATCTATTTTCCTGCAAAAAGAGGCTGGTTAATGACGTCAAGTTACCAAGGGATGATGGAATCGGCCCTGAGAATCTGTTTTCATTCAAGTATAATTCCCTTAATTGTTGAAGCTTCCCCACACTATCGGAGATGATGCCATTCAAGTGGTTATTCTCGAGGCCGAAAAGGGTCAAATTGACAAGGTTTCCTATCCTATCAGGAATGCTTCCATATATCATATTTGAACCCAAAGTAAGAGTTTTGAGGTTGGCTATGGAGTTTGGCAATTGTCCACCAAACTGATTTCTTGCCAATCTCAACACTTCCAAACTAGTACAGTTACTTAAGGAATAAATAAAATGTAGACCTCCCATTTGCCCATTTCCAAGTTGCTTATCATCAAAGTTGAAATGCAACAAACCCTTCAAGACTCCCAAACTTAATGGCACATGCCCTGTAATCATATTCTCAGAAAAATCAACCTTCTGAAGCCCATAGGCATTGGACAAGGAGACAGGAATTGACCCTGTGAAATTATTTAATCCTCCATGAAAGATTTTTAGATTAGGAAGGGTATGGTCCAAATCCTGTGGGATTTCCCCGTGTAACCTGTTGTTAGCAACACTAAAGTGGTACAAGGAAGATATATTGTAGATTGCCAAAGGAATAGTACCTGAAATCTCATTACTAGGAACGGCAAAATAACCCAATTTTGACAGATACCCAATTTCTTCTGGTATGACTCCTAGTAGATTATTTCGCCTTAGAGACAAATGATTGAGAGACGAAAGGTTTTCTATAAAAGCTGGAATTTTACCAGAAAATTTGTTGACCAAGTGAAAGAAAGAGCAAACTGGACAGAGAGCTGAGTTGCTCTGGAATCTGCCCATAAAGCTCATTTCCATCTGCATAAAATACTGTGAGCTTTTTACAGTGAGTGATATTGCTGGGGACTTCCCCAGAAAATGAGTTGTAGGACAAATTGAGATGCTGAAGCCAGATTAAGCGACCGATTTCCTCAGGGATTTCGCCGTGGAAATTGTTGTTTTGAAGGTTGATTCCCATGAGGAAAGTGAGGATTCCTATAGAAGGTGGAATGGAGCCAAATAGCTTTTGGGATTCCAAGTTCAAAATGGTGACTCTTTGGTTGGAAGGATTGCATTTAACACCTACCCAATTGCAGAAATGAAGGGAATCATTCCAAGAGGGCATGATTTGAAATGGGTCTTCAGTTATGTGATTTTTGAAATCAAGCAAGGCAATTCTATCGGTTTCATTGCCAGAAGTGGATGTTGCTATTGCTGATTCAATACCTGAGATTAAACCCACAAGAAGAATGGAGCAAAGAAAACATGATTGATCCATTGTGTTTCGAGAGCTAGGCGGTTGATGTAAATTGTTGGGTTTGTGAAGTCTCGTCTTAATTAATTACTCCATTCATGATTATGTCAGAGTCGACCTAGACAAAAGTATTACGGTAAGTGGTGATGAAAAAATTAAATGTTAAATTTATATTGCACGCAATGATCATGTAAGTTGTACTCTTTCTTAATTCCATATCTGAAGTTATCTTACATGAGCTATGAATGCACTTAACAACAAAGAGAACTGTCTCAAAACTTCTCTGTCAGTTATGTATTCTTTCTTGGTTTGTCTTTCGTGCGATTTTGTATGTGGGATCGCATCCACCATTTTTTAAGGGGGTGGTTTGATTCTTTTCTGAGAGAGCAATGAAGAGATTGGCGAATGAGAGAGGGCAGTTGAGTTTTTAAGTGGGTGGTTTGATTCTTTTTGACCTATGCATGAAAATCAAAAGTGAAAGGGACTTTGATGTTTTTGCTAATGAAATATTCGTAGATATGAAAATGACATGGGTCATCAAGTTTCTATGATATTCGTAATGCATGAATTTTTATTTAGTTTCGGACATTTCACCCTTACGAAATGTGACGTAACATGTACGAGATTTTTATTCGATGTTTCAGTTCGAATGACACTACGTTGTAATACAAGAGACATACTCGAGAGATTACAAGCATGGACGAACGCTATACATGAAGCATATGGAGGACATAACAAAGCCTTAAAGCAGAGTAGATACAATGGAAAACAAGAGCAATTAAAAAACAGTACTCAAAGACGTGGCTTATAATCTCTGGTATGAGATTGCATCTTCAGGTTGAGTTCTTTTGTGGGTCTTTTTAAGGGTACGCGATAAATACATCAGCGGCTGATTAAGAAGGATGCTTCCGTTCTTATGGGTACCACCTGTGTTGTTGATATTTTCTGTCAATGGAAGTTCTTATATAAAGAAACACGAGACGATGGCATTGAGCTTCTCTCCAGTAACTATGTCCCGGAAAATTTAACATTTTGTGGCAAAAAACAAAAAATTTCAGAGTGATTTTGATGAGAGTTACACTTTTGAGACAATTCCTAAGGACTTTACAGATAGTTATATCAGCAGGTAGTAAGTGACTAGTGCCCAAGCTGGCCCAGCCTCCAACCAAACCTTAAAGTCCTAAAGCATGTTTGACAAAGTTCAAAAGCATGAAAACTGAACAAATAACAATTTTAGCTAGAGTTTGCAGTCTGAAAGGTCTTCCACAGAGTTGTTCAAAACCTAATTTCACTGTTATCAAAGAGGGGCATTGAGTCAAGTGGGATGACTTTATCCCACAAATTTCAAAATTTGTGTGATTAAACATTGTACTAAATTTTTGTGGATTTAACCTGGCCACTACGATGAAATTGCCCCATTTTGAGGGTCACAATGAAAGAAATAGACCTATACTGATTTTACTGTATGATTTTGCTAATCACAGCCCTTAGACATGGTTAATATGTAAGTATTGCCAACAAATTCGAATTATGAATAAGTATTTTCTGGATTTTAGTTTATCGTCACGTGTTTTCATGCACTTTTCACCTCAAGAAATATTTCGCGGGTTGTCAAGTGTTGGGAATGTTAGATTGTAGAATAAGAGAGGTGATACTAAAGGATCAAACCACATATAGTCCGGTGTTTGCTTGCACACAAGGCTAAGGCCCGGATTAGACAATGCTCGACTAGTTGTCCATTTAGTACCCCATGTGGGTATTAACTTATACGAGGGGGAGGAATGGTATTAGCAATCATTCTTCTTCGGATTATGTTCTTCCTCATACAATAGTAAGAAAATAATCAAACATTGCACAACTAATACCAGTATTCATATAATCCAATCTATTATCCCATGAACTCTATTTGTCCTCTCTATCCCTATCCATATATCCATCGTATCCAATACCTCACAAAAACAATCCGACAATTAAATGTGTCAGGAAAATACAAAAAATCATGTTCTGTCCACTCACTCGCCGAGAATCGTGGCTATGTCCCTACAGCAAGGTACCAAAACTCAGAGTCTAGCACCAAAAATTAAGTTTCCAAATAAAGAGATCTCACTTTGTTTATGTAATTCACCGCATGATAACAGAACTTTAGGTTATGAAGAACCACAATTTACTCCATGTATGCTTTTTTGTTGGTTTTTATTAGCTCCATGCTCCATGTCACCGAAGGAATCATGTCACAAAAATTGACCTAATGTAGTCTTTTCATTAGTGAAAAGAAAAAGTATGTTGCTTTGGCAAATGTCAGCACAAAAGATAAATAGTAAAAGATTCATAAGAGTTGGCTGAAGTTGGACAATATAAAAAGCCCACCAGTCACATAAACATTTCAAATGCCCTGTGCTCTGCCTCTCAATCTTCGCATTGTGCTTGAGTTCTTAGTCTTTGATCTCGTGAATGTTAGTAAGTTGAGATGTCATTCAAAAATGTTTCAAGCTCGTGCTCCCGCTTGTACATGCGCATGCTGATCATGTCAGTCAGGTTAGAGTCCTCGGGTTTCTTGTTCTCATTCAGACACAATACCGAACACAACCCCTCACATACACGTGCGTCCGACACACATTTATTACACGGAACCCCTCAAATCTCGAAGCAAAAAAGTGGGGAAACAAAGTAGTCATCAAACTACTGCACATGACATTAAAGTGAATAACGTCTGAGTTACTTGATTTCATCCGTGGACTTTTGCAATGTTTGAAAATTAGATAAACCGTAACTTTACTATAAAGTTGGAATTACGGTAGTACCGCTCTCTCTAATTATAAAATTATTTTCTAAAAAGTATGTAAAAGTAAAGTAACTTTTATATCTCGTGTATTTAAATATGTTCAGCTAGATTTTATCAATGGGCAAACTTTAATCAAACAAAGGAAGAATTTAAAGTACCTTTGAAGTATAAATACCCAAACTCATTGAAATGTCAATTTAGCACCTATAGTTGCTTAAGAGCTTATCCAATAACGTGCTATTGCTGTAATATAGTAGCATGAAGGGCTCCAATAGTGATGAGCTGTATATATCCAACAAGCCTCTCAATCCAATCTTACCAGTGTTCAAAAAGAAGGTTTGGAAGGCGAGTACTCGCTGTCTAGGCGCTAGAAAGCCCCTTGCCGACTAACCCGACTAGTCGCCAGATTAGGCGCCGAGTACTCAGCCTGGAAGCTATAGTAGGTGCCTGGCCACCCTGAGAGCGCCGAACGAGTTTTCTAACCTTGGGCACTACTAGTCACCAGACATGTGAGGCCAATTGTTGTATGAGATTATTTGTGCTCAATTATTTCTCTGACCCACATTTCCCCATCACCTATAACTTTATCTCTAATCTCATTATGATCGTGTTCATTTTGTTTCATTTCTTGACGCTCAAATAACGTGCATCTTTAATTAATTAATCTCTAAAGCAGTATCTTTAAGAAGATGGATTGTCAGCAGTTTTGGGTCACATTGTGAAGTTGAACAATTTTCGACCTGATGTGTCTGATTCAATGATCGAAATTGTTCATCTTGTAGAACTCGTTGTAAACTTTAATCGCGCCAAAAATTATACTCCCTCTGTCCATTTTTAAATGTGTTACTTCGTAAATCCAACTTATTAAAAAAACATCATCATTACACTTTTCACATCAACTTTTTCTTTCACTTTACACTTTTCAAATCAACTTTTACCTCTACTTTCCCAAATAATCCTCCACTTTACTCATTAACTTTTTATCCTGCAACTTTTCAAAAGAGCAAAATGATAATTATTCAAACATTTATCTATTAAATTTTCAAACCACACACTTATTTAGGGACAACCCAAAATAGAAAGTTAAATACTTAAAAAAGGACGGAGAGAGTATTGATTGGATTTTGATCGGTGACTAATCGTTCTACATTTATTTTGCAAAAAAAAAAAAATGGAATTAGCACATAAGATGATATAAACCCACTTCTTAAGAAAATATAACTTGTATCCCAAAAGATTTTATAAAAATTTGATAAAATCAAGGGTAATTATATCAAATCTTCAAACGGAAAACTCAGGAATTTGTTCACGTGAGTACTCGGCCTGGAAGCTAGTAGCCGAACGATTCTGAACATTAAATTGGATCCATCATTAGAACAAAACTGCTAACAATCGATCTCCTTTGGAGTCAAAATAAATAAACTGATCCATTGGAAAGCCTTTTTTTTCTCTTAAGGAATATGGGACCCAGTAAAAAAAGTCTTTCTTTTTTGGAAGCTTCATAACTCACACCTCAAAGACAATAGTCAAAGTTCAATGGTTTTTTTAATTGGAGTATTATACCGTCCGCTTATTAGGCGGATAATAAAGTGTATAGAATCTGAATTCTTACATGTAAGAATTCTGATTGCTTTGTATTTTACCGTCCGCCCATTGAAAGATCCTTTTTAATTTTATTTTGATGACTTTGACCTTACTAATCAAAGTTCTCCTAATCAACTACTCCAGGGAAGAAGTTAAAGATCCCACCGTGAAAGGGATAACCAAATTAATCTTATTGCGGATTGGAACATTTAACTTACTTAATTTAGGTAGCACTTTTATCTTCGATAGATATACACGCACACTATAACGGAACGCCTATTTTTTCAAATATAAATATGTTACGATCAATGTTCAATCAACCTAGTTTATCGAAATGCGTCCGAAGAGGGCCCACCGCCCACACTGCTGAATCTTACAACAAATTTACCACAACCATATTAACCAACATTACCACCGTAGCATAACACCAAGACAAACAGTAAACACACACTCTCCCCTCTCTCTCTCTCTCTCTCTCTCTTAAGTCTTAAATCGCCAGAATCAGCCAAATTAGACCAGAATTTTGGCACAAAAAAAATTTAAAAGTCTGCAAGTCTGACCGAAAACACGCTTAAGGCAACGATTAAGATAAGCACAGCGATTCAAGGAATTCCATGTGTGTTTACTGGGAGATTGAAATCTCTTTATGAAATCCTCTGTCTTCTCTCTCTGTTTCGTATCATTCTCATGAACCTCCATTGAACCCATGTCTTTTTTCTCATCCCTTTTCATTCTTTTGCAATCAAGATTCATTACTAGTTTGTAAAGATGTTTGATTCCCAGATTCTTGGCCTAGCCAAAATACCCATCTTCTCCTTCGCCGCGGTTTTCTTTCTCATCGTAGTTGCCGATAGCATCGTTTCAAATCTCTCTCTCCACTCAGTCGTTCTTGACACCACAAGAAGTCCACAGGGGCTCCGTAGTACCCTCGAAAACCCACAGAAATTGAGGAGAATTTCGACCCATGAAGTGATTTTTCCAATTGAACAAGAGGTTGTAGAAGCGAAAATCGAAGAGTTGGATCGTAGTTCTTTGTTGCCTCCAGTCAATGTTACTGATCAAGAAAGGATTGACTGGTTGAAGAAAAAGCTGCCTAATTTCAATCTATTCAAGTCCACAAGGTTGAGTAGACAATTTGATGGTCGAATCCGGGAGTTTTTCGGCCATGATCGGTGCCGGATTCAGTTTTTCATGACGTGGATTTCTCCGGCGAGGTCGTTTTCGGAAAGAGAGTTTCTTGCTTTGGAAAGTCTATTCAAATCCAACCCAGATGGGTGCTTGGTAATTCTGTCAAGAAGTATGGACTCTGCTGTTGGGTATGAAATCTTGAAACCACTTCTTGAGTTTGGGTTTAGGGTCCTTGCAGTGACACCAGACTTGTCATTTTTGTTCAAGGACACCCCGGCCGAATCGTGGTTCGACGAGTTCAAGAGGGGTAAAACGGACCCGGGCGAAATCTCATTCGCGCAGAATTTGTCGAACCTGATCAGGCTCGCGGTTTTGTACAAGTACGGCGGGGTTTATTTGGACACGGATTTCATTGTCTTGAAGGATTTCTCGGGGCTAACGAATTCGATCGGCGCGCAAAGCGTAGACGCATTTGGTAACTGGACAAGGCTAAACAATGCGGTTCTTGTTTTCGACAAGAACCACACACTCCTACATAAGTTCATGGCGGAGTTCACGTCCACTTTTGATGGAAACAAGTGGGGGCATAATGGACCGTACTTGGTTTCCCGAGTGGTTGGGAGAACGCCGAAAGGACAAGATTGTAATTTCACGGTCTTACCGCCTATCGCGTTTTACCTGGTGGATTGGATTAGGATATCGGGGCTTTTCGCGAACCCGGTTAGCCGGGTTAATTCGAAATGGGTGGAAGCCAAACTGGCGCAGCTAAGTAGGGAGAGTTATGGAGTTCACTTGTGGAATAGGGAGAGTAGTAGATTGAAAATTGAAGAGGGCAGTATTATAGGAAGATTGATTTCTAGTAACTGTGTTATTTGCAAAAACATATACAGTTCTTGAACATAGAAGCCCCTAAGCTGAATTGGCTAAGCTTTTCTTCAGCTATGGGAGGGACATACTTGTAAAATAGGAAAGAATTTGGGCAAAATATTTGCCAATGTATCTTGCATCTTTTTTTCTTTTTCTTTTTTGAATTTTCAGTAGATACGTGTCAAATTGTTTTGATTGATCATTTGTCTTAACGAGCACAAAAAGTAATGACCAAGAACAAAAAAAAGTTCGCTAGAGACGAAAGGAGTTATTCCCAGTTTCATTCCCAGTTTTGTCTTCATTATTTTCTTTTCTTTTCGTTTTTCATCCCCAAATTCCAAACATAAAGAAATGCAAATTCTAGGTGCGGTCTATTCAGACGTGAAAAATGTAAAAAAATTAGGCTTATAAGAGTCTAAAAAAATATTATACTCCCTCCGTCTCTTTTTTATTGTCGACTTTTCCATTTTGGAAAATGTGAATTTTGAAACGTTAATAGGCAAAATTTTGTATAACAGTATCGATTTTTTTTCTTTCTTTTCGGATGTTAATAAGTTAAATCCTACAGACAAACAAATGATTAAATATGTATTGTACAAACCTAAGAAAATAATTTGAAACATGAATGGGCTTCTTATGAAGTATAAGCAGTTTTTGGAGCCTCCCGAGTCCATTTGATAGTCGGAGCCGTTGATATTTTAGACCTCGCCAAGAAATTTAGGCAAGTGAAAATCCAAGTTCATCAAATATCGTCTACCACATTTGTCTCTAGAAAAATAGGTCGTTCCTAAAAACATGGGATCCGGGGGGCCTGTTGTCCGTGGGGGTTGGCATGCCCTGCCAACCCCATCCGCACCATCCATTTCGCGTATCAACGGCTCGGATTGCATCAAACAATGGACGGCTCGGATACACTTTGGAGAGGTGAGATTTGAGCCGTTGATGCGCGAAATGGATGGCGCGGATGGGGTTGGCAGGCCCTGCCGACCCCAAGGGGCAGCAGAGCCCCCCTCCAAAAACATGGGTTTGTCTAGTGTTGCGATATTTTCTAAACCCATTTTTTTGAGATCCACTTAATTCAAATTTTGACTTGTCTAACATTTTCAACGAAGTCTAAAATATTCTACAGTTCCGATCATAAAAAACGAAACAGGGAAGAGTACGAAAATTGCTCAGACATGACCATCCAATCCCTTCAAGGGATTGGAGAGGATCTCATCCCTTATAAATTCCGTCGTGTGGTCGTAAATACTTTTGTTGCTAAAATTGCAAGTAGACTAGTGATATATAAGTGATGGTTTCAATTGTTATTTGTAGGAATGGTAATATTTAAGTGATCCTTTTGAAATCTTATAATGTTGTTTATTGTTTAGAATTTTTTTCTTCTTGATAAGCAATCGTATTTGTTTTTTGCAAACGTAATAAATGCAATTTACATCTCTTATTTTGGGTTTATAAAGGCTCAAAAGTCAGAGTCGGTCCTGCTCTTAACCTTTATTGCAAATGACGTACCTTAACACGTAGGCAGTGGGACAAGTACAGAAGTTCGAGGATGAAGCAACCATCGAACAGCATCATTTCCGCCATGTCATGGTCACTCACCGTGAGTTCTGCGGCATAGTATTTCTTGGCCTGGCCAACGCGCTCCTCCATTTTTGTCGCACATTCTTGTAGTACCCGGCGGAATTTCGCATCTGTTGAGTGTGGCTTCAAAATGGTGCTCGCAGCATCTCTGGACCGGACCAAGGTAATTGTGGTCCGGACCAGCACTCGTGGTACGATTCTGGAGGTCGCAGCAGTGTTCGTCCGCAGTTGGTCCGCAGTTGGTCCGGACCGGGACCGGACGAAGGGTCCTGCAGCGCTCCGTTTGATCTCAGCAACCTTGGTCCGGACGAGCCGGGTCTTGGTCCGGACGAAGGCGACGTACAGCAGCTTATTAAAGTGTGTTTTTATCAGTTTTAGGGTTAAGAAGTCTAAACTTGTTTAGAGAGAGAAACCTAGAGAGACTGAGAGAAACATCGAGAGGAGATTGGAGATTGTAATCCTTATTGATTATAGTGGATTGATTCGTCCCTTCCCCCCGTGGATTAGCTACACAGCCTGTGTAGTGAACCACGTAAATCTCTTGTGTTCTTGTGTGCTTGGTTTTCTTGCTTTCTTAGCGTTCTTCATCTTTATTGTTCTTGTTTCTAGATTGATTGTGCTTGCTAGAATAGTTGTGACTTCCGCAGTATCGCACAACAAAGTGGTATCAGAGCTCTTGGTTAGGGTTTCTAGCAGTACCCGATTAGGGTTTCAATCTAGGGTTTCACTAAAGATGTCGAATATCAAGTATGAGGTGGAAAAGTTCACCGGTAAGAATAACTTCTCTTTGTGGCAGCGGCGGATGAAGGATATTATGATCCAACAAGGTGTCTCAAAGGCTTTAGACGGGAAGACGAAGAAGCCTGCGGAGATGACAGATAGTGTTTGGGATGATCTTGACGCTAAGGCAGCCAGTTCTATTCGTCTAAACCTAGGCGATGAAGTTATTCACAACGTGTTAGACTCAGAGACGGCAGAGGCGATCCGGAAAAGCTCGAGGTTTGTACATGAGGAAGAATCGACCAACAAGTCAGTATGTCAAGAAACAAACATATGGATTGCAGATGAAGGAAGGTACGAATCTATTAGAACATTTAAATTCCTATAATATGCTGAACTCGCAACTGGTGGGTTTTGGAGCAACGCTTGATGAGGAGGATAAGGCTATCCTGTTGTTAGCATCACTGCCTCCTTCATATGATCATCTGGTGACTACAGTTATGTATGGGAAGGAAACCTTGTCACTCGATGAGGTTACCAGTACCCTTTTGTCTCATGAGAAGATGAGGAGGGATGATAATGTTGATGCGAGATCAAGGTCTTTTTGTCTCTAAGCCACGGTCGAGCCGAGGTAGAAGCAAGTCAAAAGGGAAGGGAGGTTCAAATCGGGAAAGGTCGCAGTCGAGAGGGAGGTCGAACACGAAAAAGGATGTGGAGTGTCACTTTTGTCACAAGATGGGGCACTACAAAAATCAATGCGAGGATTTGAAAAATCTTCTTGCAGAGGCGAAAAAGGGGAAGAAGAAGGTGGAATCCGTTAGTATTGCGGAGGACAAATCAGACAGTGACGTCGACGCAGATTTACTCTCCGTTTCTTCAGGTAGCAATTTTCTTTCAGAGTCATGGATTTTGGATTACGTTGCTCTTATCATATGTGCCCTAATAAGCGGTGGTTTGACAATTATAAGCCTTGCAATGGTGGTGGTACGGTTCTAATGGGTAATGATGCGGTTTGCAAAGCCATTGGAATCGGTACCGTGAAAATTAAGATGTTTGATGGAGTTGTGAGGGTTTTGGGGAATGTCAGACACGTGCCTGAACTTAGGAAGAATTTAATCTCTTTGGGAGCATTAGATTCAGCTGGGTGTATGTACACAGCACAAGGTGGAGCAATGAAAATTAGCAGAGGAGCTTTGGTGCTAATGAAGGGACAGAAGGTGGGTAATTTGTACAAATTGATTGGGGACACAGTTGTAGGTGGAGTTGCTATCTCCACACCTGCAGAATCTAGCACTGATGACACGAGACTTTGGCATATGCGGCTTGGCCATATGGGTGAGCGTGGTATGTTGGAGCTTCATAAGCGTGACTTGTTGAAGGGGGTCAAAGCGTGCAAGATGGATTTCTGCAAGTATTGCGTGTATGGGAAGCAGCACAGAGTCAGTTTCAAGACAGGTGTTCATACAAGCAAGGGAGTCCTCGATTATGTTCATTCAGATGTCTGGGGTCCAGTTACCATATCTTCTCACAGTGGTGCTCATTACTTTGTCAGCTTCATTGATGACTATTCTAGAAAGGTTGAAACTCAGACAGGGAAAAAGATAAAGTATTTCAGAACTGATAATGGGACAGAGTACAGGGAAAAGGAGTTTTTGGCCTTCTGCGATTCAGAGGGGATTACTCGACACTACACAGTCAAAAGGACTCCACAGCAAAATGGAGTAGCAGAAAGGATGAACAGAACCTTGACAGAGAGGGCCAGATGTATGCGGTTGAATGCAGGGTTGCCAAAGGTATTTTGGGCAGAGGCAGTCAACACGGCATGTTTTCTCATCAACAAGTCTCCTTCTTCAGCCATTGATTTCAAGATCCCACAAGAGGTTTGGTCAGGTAAACCAGTTAATTTGTCGGATTTGAGAATCTTTGGCTGCCCGACTTATGTGCATGTGCCAGATAAGGAGAGGTCGAAGCTTGATCCCAAGTCCGAAAGTGTATCTTTCTTGGGTATGAAAAGGGTGTCAAAGGATACGAGGCTGCGGGATCACGAGGCACGAAAAAGGGTGATCAGCAGGGGACGTTGTGTTTGATGAGGCATTTATGTTGAATCGGAATGATGAGACAGATCACGGGGTCCAAGGGAGAAATCCGTAGTCAAGGTGGAGCTTGAGGAGCCCGGGTTCATTCAAAGGTGATACTGAGGTGATGTTGATCACGACCCACGGCAAGGCAAGAGAGGAGCCTTACACAAATCGCGAAAGGAAGGGAAAAAGCGGGTTCACAAACCTCCCGATTCGGTATGGTTTTGAGGACATGGTTAGTTTCGCTTTGGTGGTCAGCGGTGGAGATCCATTGTCTTACAAGGATGCTACAAGCGATGCGACAACGACAAATGGCTTGTAGCAATGTCGGAAGAGATGGAGTCGCTCTACAAGAATAAAACTTGGGAATTGGTGAAATTGCCTAAGGGGAAGAAAGGCCGTTGGGTGCAAATGGGTGTATCGAAAAAGGAAGCGTTGTCGAGAAAGAGGGTGAAAAGTACAAGGCTCGGTTAGTTGCTAAAGGTTATTCACGAAGAAGGAAGGAGTGGACTATAATGAAATTTTTTCACCGGTTGTGAAGCACACTTCTATCCATGTACTTTTAGCAATGGTCGCGATGCATGACATGGAGTTAGAGCGACTTGATGTTAAAACCGCTTTCCTCCATGGAGACTTAGGCAAGCAGATTTACATGCAAATGTACCAAGGCTTCAAGGAACTGGTAAGGAGGAGTATGTGTGTTTGTTGAAGAAGTCATTGTATGGCTTGAAGCAGATCTCGAGGCGAAGGTACAAACGTTTTGATTTGTTCATGGTGTCGCATGGGTACACTTGCTGCCACGTGAGTATGATTTATGCATATACTATCGTGTCCTTTCGATGGTTCTTATATTATACTTGCTTTATATGTTGATGACATCTTTGGTAGCGACAAAAAGCAAGCGAGAAATTGGGAAGTTGAAGTCGATGTTGAACAGTGAATTTGACATGAAAGATCTTGGAGCTGCCAAGAAGATTCTTGGGATTGAAATTCACCGTGATAGAAGGGCTGGTCGATTGAGGTTGTCTCGAGTGGTTATTTGCGAAAGTGTTGCGAGGTTCAACATGCAAGATTCCAAGTCCGTAAGTACCCCACTTGCGTCTCACTTCAAACTTTACGCCAAGATGAGTCCTAGTTCGAGAGGATGAGATAAAGTGCATGGAGGAGGTGCCCTATGCGAATGCAGTTGGGTGTCTCATGTATCTGATGGTGTGTACAAGACCAGACATATCGCATGCAGTTAGTGTGGTCAGCAGGTATATGGCAAACCCGGGAAAGGAGCATTGGAATGCAGTTAAATGGGTTTTCAGATATCTCGCGGGCACTCGTGATCTGGGGATAGTGTTTGATCAGAAAGAGGCTTCAGAAGACGTGGTGGGCTATGTGGATTCAGATTATGCTGGGAATCTCGACTCTCGTAGGTCGATGACAGGGTATGCATTTATGTTTTCCGGAGGTCCCGTCATTGGAAGTCTACTCTTCGAGATCTGATGGCTTTATCGACTACGAGGCAGAGTACATGGCAGTGACTGAGGCAGCGAAAGAAGCAGTTTGGCTTAAGGGGTTGGTTAGTGAACTTGGTTTCATGCAGGACAGTGTGTTGCTGCATTGTGACAGTCAGAGTGCAATTCACTTGGCGAAGAATCAAGTATACAGCGCAAGGACAAAGCATATTGATGTGCGGTATCACAGGATTCGGGAGTGGTTAGCATCAGGTGACCTAACTTTGTCAAAGGTTCACACTGATGAGAATGCGTCTGATATGTTGACGAAGCCGGTTCCGAGGGAGAAGTTTGAGCATTGCTTGAACTTGCTCCATGTTCTCCGTTATTGATTGAGGACTTGAGGGTGGAGCACTCATACCCGTAAAGGGAGTGCAGTTGGGGGTTACATCAAGCTTTTCTTCAGGATGGTTCAGTTTGAAGCCAAGGTGGAGATTTGTTGAGTGTGGCTTCAAAATGGTGCTCGCAGCATCTCTGGACCGGACCAAGGTAATTGTGGTCCGGACCAGCACTCGTGGTACGATTCTGGAGGTCGCAGCAGTGTTCGTCCGCAGTTGGTCCGCAGTTGGTCCGGACCGGGTCCGACCGACCGGACGGGGTCTGCAGCGCTCCGTTTGATCTCAGCAACCTTGGTCCGGACGAGCCGGGTCTTGGTCCGGACGAAGGCGACGTACAGCAGCTTATTAAAGTGCGTTTTTATCAGTTTTAGGGTTAAGAAGTCTAAACTTGTTTAGAGAGAGAAACCTAGAGAGACTGAGAGAAACATCGAGAGGAGATTGGAGATTGTAATCCTTATTGATTATAGTGGATTGATTCGTCCCTTCCCCCCGTGGATTAGCTACACAGCCTGTGTAGTGAACCACGTAAATCTCTTGTGTTCTTGTGTGCTTGGTTTTCTTGCTTTCTTAGCGTTCTTCATCTTTATTGTTCTTGTTTCTAGATTGATTGTGCTTGCTAGAATAGTTGTGACTTCCGCAGTATCGCACAACAGCATCTCTATCCTCCACTCCTTTGGCCAGTCGTGCTACTAGAGAATGGGTGTAACAGATTTTCCGGTCTTTCAGAGGTTTCCCGAGCTGTTCGTTGTCACGGTGAAGAGGGCCGATAGCGATGAGTTGAGGGATGTAAGCACTTTCGCTCAGCTTAAGAAGATCTTTGGGCACCTTGTGAATGCAAGCAGAAGAGAACAAGGATTCGGTTTTCTTGCAACCTTCGGCGATTGTTTTTTCAAGGCTCTCAAGATTTAATTTAACCTTACCCCCATTCTGCTCTTGAATAGTCATTTTTAGCTGACTGGAAATATTGTTTTTGATAAATGAAATCAAGAAAGCAATTTTCTTGTTTTGGGCAGTGTTTTTTTTGGGGGGTGAAAGATCTGGCTTAGGAGTGTAATGGGTTTGAGCATGCAAAGAACCCCGGCTGGCATCGTCTATATATAGAGAGCTCATCCATTTTCATTGGCATATTATTGTTATTATGATTATTATTGATGACAATTGATGCAGATGAAATATGAGGAATTTGTTATTTTAGTTATATAAATTAGTATTGTTACTCTAATTCAAGACGGAGCTAGGGGCGAATTTTTTTCCAAAATACTTTGCAGGAGCGAACCTATATAATTTATAGGAGATTTTTTTCCCTATATAATAGTAGAGTTTTTATTTTTATTTTTTTAGGGGCGACCGCCTCTGCAGTTGCCTCCCTCTAGCTCCATCATTTCTCTTTTTCTTTTTTTTTTGTTGATCGGTAAAAAGAGATATATTAAACTCGATCCATCATTTCTCTTATTGTTTTCATTTTAAATTCCATATTAGGAAGCATCCAATTTTAGTGATGGATAATTAGCCTAGGGTATTTTGTTTCCTTGTTTTAGATGATTTGATTTTCCTTCTTATTAATTACTAAGTCAATAAGACAAAGAATAAAAATTGAATTTTTACTCAATATTGTTTGTTCAAAGAGGGAGTACCTTAATTTGACTCACACGTGTTTGTGTTTTTTACTTGCAAAATAATTGCATAAAAAAAGAGGCTTTGTTGCACCAACCACCTTCCGATCGTGCTTTGCGCCCCTCGGTCGTCGATCGTGTTTTGGACAGCTCGGATGTATTTTGATTTTTTACCGGTAAAAATAAATTAAAATTGCTGAACACATCTGAGCCGTCCAAAATACGATTGGATGGCCGAGGGGCATATCCCACGGGGCACAGCACCCGAATCCCTCCAGATACGATGAGTTTCTTGAAGAGCACGATTGTGGTGCAGAGGGAATCGAATTACTTTCCTCAAGTAAAAACAACGCGAAGGATCAATCAGTCGAACTTGGACCATATATCAAGAACAAAGGCCTTGTTTGGTTTGGGATCACTGATGCTTACCGCTCACAAGGGAATGAGGACATCCAGCTAAATCACACATTTGGTAAAGTGGATCCTTTTTGGAATTTTAAGGAAGTTACACCAAAGAAATTTATATTTATCACACACCAAGAGCAATTGGGAAGAAAATTATTGTCCTAATTTTTGAAGACTTTTTATTAGAGTTCGAATTCGAGAAGCTCAATTTGAAGTTTAAGGCTGAAGCCGACCAGATTCGGCGTTTTAATCTGAAGTATGAGGGATCACTGACTTTTCAATTTTTTATTTTATACATCGTAGTTATATTTTTGTTAATCGGTCTATTTACTTGTGCAATGAGAGACCAGTAGGTGAATGATTTTCTAGTATAATAAACTGGAGGTATTCAATCATACTATGTTATAGGTTCGATTTCTCTTGACAGAAAACTTTTGGGGTCACTGGGGATTATACCCGATCGTTACCTCCAGGGCCCTGGTATTCAATCATACTATGTTATAGGTGCGATTCCCTTGCCAGCAAATTCTTGGGGCCACTGGGGGTTATGCCCGGTCATTACCTCCAGGTGCTCACAAAGACACAAACTGGCCTAGACATTCGGTTATTAAAAAAAATAAATCATACTATGCTAACCCTTAATTGGCAATTCTATAGATCCATTTCCATTATTTTGACTTGATAAATTATTTACATTTGTGACTATGTCCAGTTCCTCCTGACGATGGATCTATGAGAATCTGCCGATCCCAATAATAGCAAACAGACTTGAATGATCCTGTATTTAAGTGGAAATTTTTCTGGAAAACTAATGGTAATTTATTAACTCGAATAATGCATGTGTACGTGCGTGTAAGCCTCTTTCATAATCATCTCATTGTCTAAAATTCGCAAGAGTGAGAACAAAAGGTCGAAGGATTATAAGTGACTAAGGTAATGACAAAATGATACTATTGGGCTACAAATGCATATTTTATGTCAAAACGAGAAAGGCAAACTTATTACTTCTTGCACGCTATACATTCAGATGCAGGGGCAGACAAGGGGGTCCATGCCGTGGTCCGGGTCTCCGCACACCTCTTAATTCTTCTATTATTAGTAGTACATTTTAGGTTTTAGTTGTACAAATTACGAGGGAAGGTCCTCTCAAAATTGTTATATGAGTATATGAGGATGGCATTTTATTGTTAATTTATGAATACATGTGATTCGACCTCTCCACATAATGAATCCTACATCCGCCACTGTGAATCAGATAGAGCAATTCTAGTGCAAACATACACAATGTTTTGGTGGGAGTTCTTCGAATTGAAGGCACACACTCACGTTTTTATTTGAACCAAATAAACACTACAAAGTTCACCTCACAATATCTCACGCACTGTTCACACACAGCACACTCTCTCCCGAACATAGGCATATCGAGATATATGGAATTACAATATTCACACTTACTCAGACTCATTCAGATAGAAAATGCTTACAGCAATTCTAGTTGAACCCTTGACAATGTTTATGATCATCAGTGCTTATTTAAGGAAACTGCGGATGAAACTAGTAATCTGAATCCCAAAAGCGATCAAAGCCAAACATAAACCTATGAACGCCCACGGAGAAGCAAACTATATATATGTCTCAAGTATGCCATAAACTGCGGCCACCAACGCTTACTATACTTGAATGCCTTTAGGCACTCGTCATTGAAATAGAACTGCCCTGCTACCCAAGTACAACTTCCTTGCACAACTTGTTGAATAGATCAGAGACCTCCTTCTCTGAGCCCAAGTACCAATGTTGGAAACATGTGTGAAAGATTGAGTCCCACATTGGATAAATAGAAAAAGAGTTGGACCCTAATATACTATTGGATGACTCACCACTTACAAGGTTTAGCCTTTTAAGAGGATATGAGTCATTCAATGTATATTGGGTCCATGTGATGTGTCGGACTCCCCAGATACTCTCGAAGGGATTGGGTCGCGCACCTGGGAAGAACCTCTGGTTGATCAGACTCCTAACAAGTGGTATCAGAGCCAATGGTTGACGATCTAGGGGCGGACTCTCCTATAAGTATCGGTGGTTGTGGGCTTGCATGAAGACACTCGGAGGAGCAGTAAAAATCCATTGTAACTCTTAATAGAGCAAGAAAGTTCCTGGTGCGTGCAACAGGTGGCTGGCAGCAAGGTGGCTCTCGGTGGAGTGGGTACTCTAGATGGAGCAGGAAAAATTCCTGGTGTGTGCAACACCTAGCTGTCAAGCAAGGTGGCTCTCGTAGAGTATGGTGGCTCTTGATGGAGTGGGTGTGTTGCGTTTTCCCCCAAGTTAAATGCCCTTGAAAAAGAGAAGGAGATAGTAAATGGTTTGTTGGAATTGTCTCGGTCAGTGGTTGAGCATAAATGAGTGATATGTATCTTTTCTGCATTGGTATTTGGTGTGGAGTTTAATGCCTTAATGGGTTTTGGTGGGAAGTACTCTGCACACTTTCTTAAGGCCACATCCAGAACCTTCCCATGTGTATTATATATAGTCCTTTTGCTTGTATGTGTTTTTTTGTGAGAGAAGAAAAAGATTACAGCAGTGTGTGTGCCGTGTGTGTAGAGAAGAAAAGAGAAAAGTGAGAAAATACTGCAGTGTGTGAAAGAAAAGGAAACAAGATAGTGGTGTGTGTGAGAGAGAAATTGTGTGAGAATTGGTGAGTGTGTGGGAGATAAAAATACATGTGAGCATGGGTTTGGGTTGGATATTTTTTATCTCATTGTAACTCATCCGATATAGTGAAAAGTGTTTTCTCTGCTGTAGACGTACCCGATTTTGGGGAACCACGTAAAATTGTTTGTGTGCTTTGTCTCGGTTTATTTGTGCGTGTTGGTGTGTGCTGTTTGGTCGATCCATAACAGTGGTATCAGAGCTTTGGTATGGCGGGAAAAAGCACCGGGTTTGCTAGTGAGCTTTTCAATGGCCACAATGATTTCACTCTTTGGCAACAAAGGGTGAAGAACATGTTGAAGAGCGAAGGTTTGGCGAAGACACTCAAGAAAAAATCGGAAAAGACGGAAGACATGACGGATGCTAAATGGGAGGAGATGACAGAGCTTGCAAATAGCACAATCCAATTGTGTCTCGGAAATAGCACGCTTCGGGAAGTCATCAATGAAACGGATCCGGCGGAACTTTGGGCAAAGTTGGAGAGTAGATACAAGTCGAAGTTTTTAACGAATCGGTTGTCGTTAAAGAAACGATTGTATGGGTTACACATGTCCGAATGAGGAATTTTAATGAGCATTTGGATGAATTCAATCCGCTAATTACGAAGTTGGATGCCATTGGTGCAAAGATCGAAGAGAAAGATAAAGCGATACTCTTGTTGGTTTTGTTGCCGCCATCGTATGAGCATCTTCGGACTACCTTGATGTACGGGAAGGACACTCTCAAGCTTGATGAGGTTATTGCCACTCTCCTATCCCATGAGTCGATGCGAAGGAAGGAAAAGGAGAGTGAAAGATTTTCGGAGGAACGTGTTGTGGTTGCATCCAATGGTGGTCAAGACTGGGGTAGGAAAATCGAGAGGCAAAGTGGATAATTTTGGAGGGCCCGTTCATAATCAAAGGGGCGTTCACACTCACGAGCTGTTGAGTCGCAAGGTGGTGAGTCTCGATGGGTTGATAATAGAAAATGTTATTTTTGTGAAGAAGAGGGACACATAATGAAGTTTTGCCCAAAACTCAAAGTAAAGATAGAGAAGGAGAAAGGGAAGGAAAACTCCGAAGCGGCGGTGGTTGAGTCTTGTCAACGATGATGGTGATTTGCTCACAGTGACTTCAGAAGGTACGAAAAATTTTGATTGGGTTATGGATTTCGGTTGTTCTTTCCATATGTGTTCAGATAGAAAATATTTTTACTCGTATGAGGCTTGTGATAGAAGTAATGTGAGGGTGACGAACAACACAGTGAATAAGGTTGTTGGCATGGGTACGATACGGTTCCGGATGGCTGATGGAAGATTTGTGAGATTGACCGGAGTCCGACATGTGCCGGGATTGAGAAAGAATTTTATTTTGGTGGGGATGTTACATTTCAATGGTTGTAGCTTTGCATCAAGTGATGGAGTTCTTGAAGTGTTCTAGAATGAGAAAGTGGTGTTGCAAGGAAAGTTAGTGAGAAATTTGTACAAGCTCCAAGGTCACGTTGACGTGAGGCGTACAAATGTTGGGCACCAAGCAAGCAAAAATTATGGGCGAATAGGAAGATCAAATAAAAAATTAACAATCCCAATTTTAATCCATTTAATCATTTTCCATGGTGAGACAATTAAACCACAATATGAGGAAGTATAGCAATAAGCAAAAGAACAAGAACACGAGGAGTTACGTGAAAACTACTTAGGGTCTAAACACCATAAGCATAAAACCGTGGCCTAATCTACTAATTGCTATAAATCAAAAGGTTAAATTAAGAGTTACAGGATTAGGAATTACCAACTTGCCCCAAGCTACACCTAACTCCACTCCTTGATTTAGCTCTCCGAGCCCCTTCTTGATTCCATAGCCTTCACGAGTCCAACACCCCTCGATCTCCGTATCAAAGATGGTTTCGGATCATCCGGCCATGTAGATATGTAGGCAACACAATATGATGTATGAAATATATGTTTTTTGTGAAGGTTTTGGAAAAACAAATCAATCTAGAGACAATCCATGGAGTATTAGAAGATTGCACTAGATTGAAAGATAAAATGATTAAACACTAATTAAGTTTAGATCATTCAAAATGCATCAAGCACACAAGGATATAAGAGGAAGGACTTTCTCTCTCTAAAATTGGGTTGATTGCAAAAGTGGTACCCTAAATAAGTGAATGAAATCTATTTATAGTGCAAGGTACAAAACCCTAGAAGGGACCAATAGGAGAGTGACATATATATATATGCAAAATAAGGCTTAAATGACTAAGAGTGACCAACTCTAAGGAGGCGCTCCGAAAATCTGGTGGGAGAGTCACCTACGCTAAGGAGGCGCTCTTCCTATTGGATGAAGAGCCAGCCACGCTCCTGGGGCACTCGGAGCGCGTGAAGCGCCAGCCACGCTCCTGGGGCACTCGAAGCGCGCATGAAGCGCCAGCCACACATAGGAAACGCTAGCTACTGGTTACTTAAGAAATTTCATGCCTTAGACAAAAAAATAATAAGTGTTCACTCTACGTACACAAAACTAATCAATCTCATGCCTTAGACTAAGTAAAAGAAATGCTATAGAATGATAATGCAATCTAGATTAACCAAGGATTAAGCTAGACACAATTTCAAATAAATGCTAGCAATAACCTAGACTACACATGCAAGAAGTGAATGCATGAAATGCATATACCTTTTCGGATTGAGGACCAAGCTACTTGCAATGCGAAGTTTTGAATCACGGGTCTTGAACAAGAGAGTGGGGCACTAGACTCTTGACTTAAAATCTACCACCCGAAACTCAAAAATACAAAGAACAATTACAGACTCCAAAAGGTTTAAGGCCCAGAAAACGCCAATAAATCAAACAATTTCTTCAATTGATAAACCTCGTTTAATCAATGCTCTATTACAAGAGAGGCAGAGATGGATCAGAGATTAATGAAAAAAACGGGAAATGGAGAGTGAATTCCAATGGGAGGGGAGAATTTGTCAACGTGGGGGTAATAAAGTCATATCATGAAAAAAGTTGTCGTAGAAAAAATGCAATCGTGGCATTAGCGGCTCCGAGTATGTGTTATTACTTTGGGCCGCAATATCGGGACCTAAATGTGGAAAAACGCGGAATTATGTACACTTAGTCAATTTCTAGTCACCTTATCCGCAAATCAAACATGGCCTATTCGTAATGACAAAATGATAAGATTGGGCTAAAAAAAGACATATTTCATGTCAAAAGGAGAAAGGCAAATACTTTGAATACTTCTTTATAGATATGCATTAAGACAGACATGTGCATATAAATTATAGCTGAAACTTATAGACAAATTTCATAACCATCGGCATTTAAAGAAGATACATTCAGATAGACAATGTTCATAGCAATTTTAGCATTCAGATAGACATGATCATTGGCGTTTATTTGATGAAACCGTATATGAATTGAACAACCTGCATTCCAAAGGCGACAAAGGCCAAACAAAAACCGAGGAACCCCCACGGGGAATCGAAATACGTACGTTTCAAGTATATATGCAGTAAACATTGGCCACCAACTACGCTCAGTAAAGTCGAATGCTTGTTGGCACACTTCGCTGAAATAGAAGACGTCCTTGCATAGATTATTGAACAGATTAAAGACGTCCTTGTCTGTGCCCAAGTAGTTAATTATAACTCCGGCATTTTTAAGCACTTGGACGTTTTTCTCAGAGTTAATTAACAAGTCCATGAACATTGCATAGGACGTGTAGTAGGGCTTCGAAACCCAAGGGCAAGACTGTTCGAAGACAATGAGGTTTCTGAGGAATATCTCTGTGGAGCCGTGTATACGGATAATCGGGATTTCAAATTTGCCCCCCTGAAACGTGATGTCAAATAGACTGCGATTCTCATCACCCACAAGCTTGACTCCTGCGTAGTCGAGGTCTGATGCAGAAATCCTTAACTCACTTAACTTGATTCCACTGTGATTCTTATTTTCCACTGGAAGGCTTATGCTGTGTAGAAAATGGAGAATGTGATAGTAGTCATTAGCTTTCCGTGACCCTTTTTCTCCTTGTTCAATTTCGTTTGTAGAACTAGAAACCGAAAGGACACAGTCACCATTGTTTACGCCTCGTGGAAACATAATATCCTCAAAGTACGAAAGGAAATAATCAGTGAGTGATAACTTCTGGGTATTCCCCGTGATCTGATCATCATCATTGGGTATCTTATCCAGTGTGAGATCGAAAAATTTCTCAAGCACAAAGAAAGGAATCTGGTTCTCTAGCAGGTCTTGTTTGACAATCTTGGCAGTCAGAATGTTATTCAAAATAGGATCTTCCCTGTTTAGGATGCCGCTGCAGCTGCCGCCTTTACTGCCATCCTCCTAAGACAAAAAAAAATCAATTGAATCCTTTTGCCAAAAGAATAATAGGGACAAAATGTTCAGCGGTGTCAAGTATTGAAATGTCCAAAAAAATTACATTGCAAACAATAATGGCCAAATTGGGAGCCATGACTTGCCTCACTGGCGGCTCCACAGCCAAGTGTGGATGGTCAACTGACCACCCCCAATTTGTTTTCTCAACATATATAAATATTTTAGGTTAGTTATTCCTTTGAACACCCAGCACAAATATGAATGAACACCCGGCTCAAAATTAAATGAACACCGCCAAAAAAATTAGCTCGCAAATCAATCCATTTGAGCAACCCACATTACAAGTCATTACAACCCAATCATAGGCGGCTCCGCATATAAGAAAAGGTAGTCAATTGAACATCCTAATATTTTTTGCTATTTTGTTGTTATATCATATGTAGTCCTATACACAAAACACCCAGTGATCCATGTTATATATTTACTATTCAACACATAATACATTAGATCAAAACAAGGTACACATTTTAATGACAAATATGACAAACATAAAGAGTGAAAAATATATTTATCAGTAGCGTTATCGTGCACCTTCTCCAAAAAAACGACAATAAACTCTTATCTCCAAAAACAATAGCATATGTTTTAAAAGATCCGTACCAACCTACCCACCAAATAATTTCTTACAAAAAAATATTAGTAGTGTATTTATGTTTTGTTTTGATCTTGCTTGGCTCAAATATAAAAAATTACTGAGAACAACTCTTAATATGTCATGTCTTTTTTCCCTAACAATATAAACACTAGCATATGGGAAATTTTAAAATATGACTTTTAGGTAGAGTTAGAAGAGTCAAGGTAATTCTTGAACACCCTATCAAAATTTTCTGGAGCCGCCACTGCTTGCCTGGACCATTTTGCTCAATTTGTGGTTTAAGCCCAACGAAAATAAAGAAACTAATGCACGAAGGTAAGAGAGTTATAAAACAAAAAGGCATATCCAAAGCTAAAGGATGAGTAGGTAGGCCTTTTGGAGTGCAAACCCAACAAAAACTAAGAAGCAATTGCATAGGTTTATATAATAAAAGGGCAAGTCCAAAGCTATTCAATGCAGGGATTGTACTCAATGAAACCAACTATGATTTGTGGTCTCAAATTCTGGAGATGCATATTGCTGAGAAGGAGAAACTCTCCTTTACTCGTGGCAAATCACAGCCACCTACTGAAAAGGATGAATGATATGAGAAGTGATACCCAAACAATCAAAAGGTCAAAAGATGGTTGTTGGTAGGGCTGAGCATCAAACCGCCCAACCCGCCCAACCTGTCCGACCCGATCCGACCCGGTGGCTATCGGTCGGTTTTTCCAAGCATATCGGTCGGTTAGCGGGTCTGCTATATTAAAAACCCGAGGTTTTCGGTTCGGGTAGCGGGTTTATAAAACGCCAACCCGGACAACCCGACCCGACCCGACTATATATTACTCCTATAGGTACCGCGTGTATTTATGATTATTTGACTTGTTTTCCATTGGAAAGAGAGGAAGTCATCCACTGTGTTTGGTTGGGTTTCTAACAACCCGGTTTTAAAAACCTTTGCTGGTACTTTGAAAACCTTTGTCCAAAGCCGGTTGTACATGGGCCCCCCTGCTGCTACGGTGGTACTTTTTTTCAGGGTGTTTTTTTTTCAACTATCCTATAGTTACCGATGATTCACACATAAATGGGATACATGCGGTGCTTTTGGGTCCCACACGAATAATCCAAGCCGTTCATTAATCTTAAAATAATTTTTTGAGTGGCAGTTATGAAAATCAGGTCAATCCAACGCGTGTAAGTAGTTGATCCGAAAATCCCTTGTTTCATTCAAAATGATTTTTGAATGAAACAAGGGATTTTCGGATCAACTACTTACGCGCGTCGGATTGAGCTAATTTTTCACAGAGCCACTCAAAAAATTGTTTTAAGATAAATGAACGGATCAGATTATTCGTGTAGAATCAAAAATGGGTCCCACACGCCGTCGGTACTCTATTTGTGCATAAGGCACCGGTACTTAAGATTTTACTGGAAGTTGTGAGTGAGGACATGGTCCTCTATTATGCAACGCCTTTTTGTCTTACTTTTCTGACACTATGGTATACTGTACAAATCAGGTCTGGAAAACCAAACAAGGTTTCACAAAAAGGCTCTCAAAACCGGGTTTTGGGAACCTAAACAAACAAGGCCGATATCATGACTGTACGCATGGGAAGTGGGAACAGAGAGCACGTGGGCAACAATTGTCTTCGTTGGCTTACAAAAATGATACGTTTACAACAATGGGTTCCAAACCGGCTCCAACAGTGACGTGGCAGTGGGACCCACCCTGGGTCCCACTGATTTAACCCAGCAAAAAAAAAAAAAAAAAAACTCTGAAATTTTTTGAAACCCAGATCTCACTCTCCCCCGCCCCCATTTCGTTCTACCAAAGAGAGGGAGGGCGAACCAACTCCTCCGGCCACCCACCTCCTCCGGCATCCCTCTCCACCTCCAGCGACCTCCGGTGCCGCCAATGCTCTGAAATAGACGACCGGAGACCCTTCGAAACAGATGACCGGAGACCGTTCGAAACAGACGACCGGCACCACCTTCGACCGATCTCCCTTCGAACGCCACTGACCCAGAAGGTCTCTCTCTCTCTCTCTCTCTCTCTCTCTCTCTCTCTCTCTCTCTCTCTCTCTCTCTCTCTCTCTCTCTCTCTCTCTCTCTCTCTCATAGAGATAAGCCCAATTGAAAACCCTAATGCTTTGAAAAAACTAGGGTTCCAATTTGAGAACCCTAATTCGAATTAACCCTTCATTGTGCCTCACATTGCAGATTGGAATTGCTTTACCTCTCTTCTTTCCTCAATTGCTTAAATTGGTGTCATTTTGACACACTTTCAAATCACTGAATTTAATTCATCACATTTTAGGATGCAAATGACTGAACCTGGAAGATATGGCAGATTCGGCAAAGATGAAGCAGATGCGAAAAATTGACAACATGGATATGGCAGATTCAACAAAGGGGTAATTGAATCTAGTTGTTCCTTCAATGTTCCAGTAATTGCTAATCCATTGTTGTTGTTTTTTTTGCCATCATCGATCAAGAAAATCACAATTCATTGTTCATTCCCTTCCTCCCTCTCCCCAGTTCACTAACCAAAAACCCTAAGGCACCTAACAGAACCAAGTAATTTGCGCGAAGGATTTGATTTTCTCTGTGAGTTCTGGTGTCGATTCTTTCAAAGATGTATGTACTAGCTACAAGGAACATGAAAATTAATTGATATATAATGTGGGTTCTAGTTGTAATGGTAAAATTTAGTTAACTACTGCTGTTTCTTTATTTGAACTGAGTGAAATACTACCATAGCAAGCCAAAACATAGCTGTGGTTTGAAAAAGATTCCTCGAACCATTGGAGATGTTCATTAGATAGGCTCCACCTATGACATTTAAGTAGAATTGTAGAAACAATACTGTTGAGGGTAAATTCACCCCCCTTGTTTCTGTGTGACTTTCACTGTTTTGGCCTCAGCAGTTTCCCACATCTCTAGCATTTGGTCAAGGCCATGGAAAAAACCAATAAACTTTGAGTCAGTCCTCTTCAACCCCTTGCTGCAGAACTATGCATTACCCTTGGGCTTGGGAGTCCCATCTTGAGCCGAGGGGATAAATTTACTTGTTCCATTGCATGATATTGCAGCTTTGGAGGGTATTCCCTTGCACAACCGATACGTGGTCCAACTCCAGTAGTCCATTTCGATGACAGGTGCTGGCTTGATAAGTTGTCTTCCACCCTCCAGGCTGCATAAATCAACCACTTGCAGTATAATACATACTTAATAAGTTGCTCAGTAGTTACATGACCAGTCAATATAGACATTCCTCCTAATAACACAGCAAAAACCTACAAAAAAGAAGATGAATATAGTAGACGTTAACTTAACATTGTCATTTAGGTTACATTTCACATAAACCTCAAAATTTGGGGAACCTGGTGTAGTCAATGATCTAGTTACAAAGCCAAACATGTGTTGAACATAGAGCACTGAACCTTGCTTGTTGAGAATTACTAGAGAGAAAAGAACAAAATAACATGGAACTATAGATACTTAAAGGAAGAAGAGGTTAAATTTCAGCAACTAGATTCACATTTTCAGCCAAAAAAAAGGTCAAATTTCAGCATGTAACACCAGTTTCGTGGAGTTAAGTTTCAACACTAAAACTACAATTCTGTCCTTGCATCAATAATAAAGGAAGAAGAGGGAGACTCACAGAGTTAAGTTCATATATAATCAGAAAACCTGACAAACTAAATGTACCAAACGTTCACGGCAAAAAAAAAACACTACACAAATACACTGTAGCACGGCACAAATGCACAAAGTTTTTACCTATTGAATGAAAATGAAATTCGCATTACGTGAACCATTTTTTGGGCCACAAAAGGCTGTGATAAGGGTGATATTATGGCATCCACGCAAAAAATCCAACTTAAAAATGGCACATAGAGGAGGACCGTCAGTTAGACGACATACAAAATGATTGATAATCTTAGGGGGAAACATTTCCCACATAAGAGGAATGCAATGGTCAATTTTTGGCCTCTCTACAATATGGCCATTAACCTTAATTCCTCAGTGCTATTTCCATTAGGACTGTAAGCTTTCATCGTGCTTATACAAACCGAACATCGGAATGATCAACTATTCAGCATCAGAATGAACAACTGTTCCTAGAAAATGAACATTCCATTGACCAAAGATGGCCTAATATCTAAAGTCCAAAGCCACACAAAGTGTAGGTATTACAATCAAGTTCTTCCATAAGCACATCTACAACTGGAAAGAATTACCAAAAATAAACACTTCGAAGATCAAAGATTCAAAGTAAAAGAAACAATTGTGAATTGATTTTCCACCTGGATCCGTTACACATCAGAATTAGGGAAATAATTTGGATTAGGGGGGTTAATCTGTTACCCATCTAGCTGAGGGGGTTAATTCGCATTAGGGTTTCAGTTCCGAACCATGAACCCTGCAAAATTCAAGAATTAGGGTTTTCAATTGGGGGATATGTAGATTAATGAAACAATCTGTGCGCGCGCGCGCGCGTGTGTGTGTGAGAGAGAGAGAGGGACGGAGGGAGGGAGAGAGAGATCGACCTGCGTGGTGGAGTTTTTTTGAGCGTTTGAAGCCGGTACCGTCATCTGTTTCCGAGCGTTGTCGGCAGCGGTCGCCGGAAGTGGAGAGCGACGCCGGAGGAGGTGCTCGATGGTGAAGGGTGCTCGCCCTCTCTCTCTCTCTCTCTGTCTGTCTCTCTTTGGTTGAACGAAATGGGGGCGGGTGGGTAGCCGATCTGGGTTTTCAAAATAAATTGAGTTTTTTTTTTTTTTTTCTCTGGGTCAAGTGGGTGGGACCCAGGGGTGGGTCCCACTGCCACGTCAGCTGTTGGAGCCGATTTGGAAACAAACGTTGTAAACGTATCATTTTTCGTTTGCTTATCATTTAAAAGGCAAAAATGATAGAGGTACAACAAAAGTCTCCAACATGGCTCCAACACACTCACATGGTGTGTGGAGCCCACACACAATTGAGTGTGTTGTGTGTGGGCTCCACACACCATGTGAGTGTGTTGGAGCCATGTTGGAGACGTTTGTTGTACACCTATCATTGTTGTTTAAAAGGAGTATCATTTATTGTGTTGTCATTTTTCAAACGTTGCTACAGGCGTGTACATTTACTCCATCCATCTGTCCTTTCCTTTTCGGCTTTTCCCAACCCAGACTTTCCACTATCCCAACCAAAAAACCATTAAAGTTTCCTCTCTCTTCCCCATGCGTCTTTCAAGTTGCAAACACCCATCTCTCTCTATCTCTTCTAACAGCTGCACCACTATTACCGCCGAGCTACAACACTTCTCTCTCTCTCTCTCTCTCTCTCTCTCTCTCTACAACAGATTTTCCTAAGCCCAGACAACCCAGACGCGGTTCAACTTTCAAGTGATAAACCCTTTTTGATTCAACCGATCGACTTGGAGGCTTCAAGGTTCCAAATCTGCGAGTTTTCTGCGATTTTGTATTTTGTTCTTTATTTTCAAGGTTCCAAATCAACTTGTGATTTTGTTCTTTATTTTCTGCGATTTTGTTCTGGGTTATGGGTATGCGTGATTTTTGCGTGATTTTGTATTTTTGTTCTTCATTTTCGGCGATTTTCACATCTTCTTTTCATTTTTTTTTTCAGACATGGGCAAAACCGCCGAACCCGACCGATCAATCCGAAACAATGATTCGGGCGGTTTTCAGCTGGTTATTCGGTCGGTGTCGGTTCCAATTTTTATCAACCCGACTGGTTTCGGGTCGGGTGTCGGGTGGATACCAAACCCGACCCGAACCGACCCGTGCACACCCTATGCTTTCATCACAAAATTTAAATAAACCCAATATTACCATTTATTTCAGATGTATATATTTTGGGTTTTTACATCCGTTCGATTTTCAAATTTTGGAGGATCACCCCTGTAATTAAAGGATTGGGGGATAAAACCGATCCCCATATTTACGCTACAGTCGTCTTCCCCATTTAAAACCTAGAAACCAAATTCTATAACACCAGAATGTGAGACAAAATCTTCATTCAGGCAGTCAAAATCGAAGTCCTAGACCTTCACTCCTCGCAGTCCTAAGTCGCCGTTGAGATCAAGAATGCTACACCAGGGTGTCGCCATCTACGATCAAGAGTGGCAGTCCAAATCAACGTCTCAGACATGCTTGCCCCCCTTTTTTCCCTTTCTTTAACGACTTTTCCATTTAAAATTTTTTTTAAACATCTAAAGGTGTTTTGGTTCATTAATTCCTTAAGTTTCTTTGATTGGATTTTTTTTTTTTTCTATTTTTTGTTGGGATTTTTGTGAATTTTGGGATCTGTTGTTGGATCATTGTGTGTTGTGGGTTTGTGCACAATGGTAGCTTAGGTATGGTCGATTATGGTGGCTTTGAGATCCTTTTGTTTTGATTTATTTTTTCTGGAATTTCATGGTAGATTGTGGTGGATTTGGTACGATCGTGTTTAAAGGAACAAGAAAGCATAGTGCAGTCATATATTCACCATGAAATTCGATCATTTGCCGTGCAATTTTTCATGATTTATGTTTGGATTATGAATAATTATTTACCATAAAATTTGATTAGATTAACCATAATAAATTTGTATCAGTTTACATATTAGAATCATTATAAATATACTAACTTTAATACATTAAATATACCATGACTCCGGATTGATTTGAATGTATCCAAAAAAATATGGTAAAAATAAGTGCATTAAATAAATCATGATAAATTTGTACTAATTTAAGTTTCAATAAGTCTACGGGCACACTAAGTTTCACACCACAAACCACACCAATACGTGGGCCCCACAGTTTTCTAATTAAAAAAAAGAAAACACACACCACAAAATGAAACTTCTGAAGCACACACCTCTGTTACGTTTCCAAACAGAGGGAGAGACGAAGACGACGAAAGAACCACCCCAGCCCCCCGCCGCCGACGTCCTCCACCACCGGCGACCAGCCCCGACGCCATATTGTCTTCCACTGCCGGCGGCCACCAAAGCATGTAGCAACCCAACTGAACCCAGACGCGACCTTAACGCCGTAGCCACCACGAAGGTCTCTCTCTCTCTCTCTCTTGAAAATCCTAAATCGTTCCCAGCAATTAAAGCCTAAATTGTTGTTGCATTTAGAATTTCAATTTATGAATTTGTCCTTGTTTTCCTGCAATACCAGTTGGTTTGAAAAAATTGGTGAGACAAAGATGATAAGGGTAGAACATCACGTAATTTGATCAATGTACTTGGAGTATCTAATGTTGCTGCTGTCACGACTGATGCCACTGATTTGGGAGATTTTTTTACTGATGTTACTAATGCTGGGAGGAAGAATGCTGATGTGATATTGGCGTCGGGGCGCATCTGAATACGGCGTCGGGTCGAAATGGAGACGCCTCGGGTTGGCGTCGGGGCGGAATGGGGACGCGTTGGGGCTGTAGTGGCCGCCGGTGGTGGTGGTTGCCTGTGGTGGGGACGTCGGCAGCGGGGGCTGGGTGGCCGATCTTTTTTCGTCTCTCCCGCCTTCCCTTCGTTTGGAAACGTAATACTGGCGGGGAGTGTGTTTCAAAAGTTTTGTTTTTTCATTTTCTGTTTTTTTTTTAAAATTTGAAAAATATGGGACCCACTTGCCACATGGGATTGGTGTGGTTTGTGGTGTGAAACTTTTAGTGTGCCCGTAGACTTATTGTTTAAGTTTATCCAGAAATCAAGGTGAACATAGTAAATGTATTTTGATGTAGATCAGATTTTGAAAAACTAGCAGTTTATTAGAATTTATTTTATTATTTTGAATTTTTGTATCTTATTAAGAGATTACTAGTATGGAGTTATTTAGTTTCTTAATTTTAGGTTGATTTAGTTTCCTATTTTATATTTTCTTGTTTTACAAGAATTAGGGTTGCTAGTATTTTTTTTCCTTTTTAGTATTAGGGTTGCTGCTAGTATAAATAATTGATGTAAGCCTTAGGGAAGGGAGTTGTTTTTTATTATTAATGAAAAATTGAGAGTTTTTCTCTTAATTGTTTGTTCAAGGAGCGAGTACCTCTAGTTCAGACAAAATTCGTGATTGTCCTTGTTGCGCGTTCTTATTTCAACACGCCTCTCTACTTCAGTTGGTATCAGGGCCTGCGATTGATTCCGGATCATGGCGCAACAAAGAGTTCGTTACGGTCATTATGCTGCTGTTGAAGATGTGTATGAACGAAGTAAAGCTGCACGAGAAACACGGATAGAGGCACGATTCCAACATTTAGAATAGCCTTTATCGGATGCGTTCGCTGCCTTAGCCGATCAGGTTGCTGCCCTAACTGTTGGGGGAATCTACCTTACCGTCATCTTGTTATACCTCGGTTTTCGAAAGAGGAAGAGGTGTCGGATGACGCTTCTATAACCACACCTTTGGCGAGTAACTATCAGCCGAGGGGGAGGACAAGGGAGGCTACCATTGAGTGGCCTTACACTTCAAATATTATTCCAGATCCAATTGTGGATTGGAGTAAACCGCCCGTTTTTTACAAAGAACTGGTGGAGAAAATTACAAAAGAAGAAAATCAAAAAAATTGCAACAAAAAGTTGTAACAACACTAGTGGAAACCGACAAAGTTCAAACCAACGAAGTTCAGTTTCATAATATTTATGCATCAGGTAGAACCTTTTCAATTTATGTCTTTTCTAGAGGTCATGCTACTGTAATTGCTGATTTGCCCGTGCACTCTAAATTGAGTGGCGAATATGTTGATCCTTTTGGGAATTTCTTGAAGATTTTCCAAGCAATAAATCATGGATTTCGTGCCTAACAGTGGAAATTGCCTCTCTAATTTTCGAAGATTCCTCTACGAAATTTAAGTTCGAAAAAATCAACTTGAAGTACAAGATTAATGAGGACAAGAATTGGCAACTTCTACTGTATAAACTCGAGGACAAGTTTCTTCAACCCAGAGAGAATGATGCAAATCAGATTTTGAAAACCTAGTTGTTTATTAGAATTTATTTTACTATTTTAATTTTAGTATTTTGTTAAGAGATTACTAATATGGAGTTATTTAGTTTCTTAACTTTAGGTTGATTCAGTTTCCTATTTTATGTTTTCTTGTTTTACAAGAATTAGGGTTGCTAATATTTTATTTTCTTTTTAGTATTAGGATTGTTGTTAGTATAAATAATTGATGTAAGCCTTAGGGAAGGGACTTGTTTATGATTATTAATGAAAAATTGAGAGTTTTTCTCATAATTTTTTGTTCAAGGAGGGAGTACCTCTAGTTCAGACAAAATTCGTGATTATCTTTGTTGCGCGTTCTTATGTCAGCACTCCTCACTGCATCATATTTGTTTTGAACGAGAAAGTTTTTTATTTTTAACATTAATTTGAACACCAAATTAGGAAAGGATTTCCCCTTTGTCCTTTTTAAATGATAAACCAAATCTCACTTAATTAGTAAAACTACATCCCACCTAATTAGGCAACAATATTTATGTATCTTAATAATTGTCACCAAAAAAAGAGCAGATAAAGTATTTTACTAGAGAAAAGGACGAAAACATAACCATTCAAAATGACACGGATGAAAACTTAAGTGCTACCTCTAAATACGATGATTATTTAATTAATTACCACTATTTCTTCTGGTAGATTTAGGATTTTTTCGTGACATCCATGTGGTGGGATCAGCTTTTAATTTCAAATTAGAAGAACTAAAACTAAATTTCAAATTTTAAGTTTAAAAAGTTTCCATTAATCGGCAGTTTGTACTTGGCGACTTCACTGATATGAAATTTTTCTCTCTTCACAAAAAAACAGTTTCCATTAATTAATTTAGTACTTCTTGTCTTCAACGTCCATCTCCATCCCAGAATTATTGAAATCCTATGTTGTTAAAGTTGCCTCCGTGGGGTCCTGACTAGACTTCACCGAAGTGGTCTCGAAAGTGATTTAGATTTTTTCCTGAAATAAACAACCAAAAACATACTCCACTGTATCACGATTCACGAACCCAACAGCTAGAAGACATTCAGGAGTCCATCACATTATTGCCTTCATCATTCAGGGACTAGATAGAAAAAAAAATTTGATTTGTATGATTTTAACTAGGAAAATTCTAAAATTAGATTATTGGACGTCGTTAAAGTTTAAAAAGTATAATGAATTATTTGAAAAATGTGTATGAATGTGTCAAAGCGTATTGACAACTAAAAAAAGTACACCAAAATATGTGTTTTGTTGTCTTATTATTGTTTTATTACTAGCCTAGTTGCTAACAATTGAAGGACCCTTTTAGCTAAAATTAGAATAATTAAAACTAATTTTGAATTCTAAGGTTAAAGAAAAATTCTCTTCACTAGTCCGAATCACGATTCCGTCCTTGAATTAGGCCTTGTTTGATAACTCAGATTCAGCACTTAATACTGAATGAATTAAGTAATAAGTAATTAAGTAGGTTTGATAACCACATTTTATATTACTTAAAAGATTAAGTGGCTCTTAAAATGTAAGCTAAAATGTTGAAAAAAATTAAGTAGCTTTGAGCTACTTAATTTTTGCTGAATTTACAGTTGTTTTAATTCACCACCACCATCATCACCACTGCCGCTGCTACATCACCACAACCACTCACATCACCATCACCATCACCACCACTCTGTCACTCCCACCACCACCACTGCCGCCACCATACCACCACCGCCACCACTCCCACCACCATAACCGCCACTCCACCACTACCGCCACCACTCCGCCACTCTAGCCGCCACCACACCACCACCACCACCACTTCAACTTTGCCACTCTCGCTGCCACCACACTACCACCACCACCACCACCACCACCACTACCACCACCACTCTGCCACTTTCACCAATACTACCACTACCACTAACACCACCACTCTACCAATGCTACCACTACACCACCACTACTCATACCACCATAAACACCACTTCACCACTCCCACCACCACTGCTGCCACCACCCCCACACCACTCTGTCACTCTCGCCGGCACTACACCACTCTGCCACTCTCGCCGGCACTACACCACTCTGCCATTCTCGTCGGCACTACACCACCACCACTCTGTCATTCCTACCGCCATTACACCACCACACCACCACTCCCCCCCATTACTACTGCCACCAGTACACCACCACCAAAACTCAGCTACTTCCACCACAACTACCACCACCACCACCACCACCATGATCACCATTCCCACCACCACTGCCGCCACTACACCACCACGAAACTACCACTATTCCTAGCATCAGTCCCCCGCCACCACTCCGCTATCACGACCACGACCACTGCAATACCACAATCACAACCATCACCATCACCATTGCTATACCACATCTTGCCAATATTCTGTATATTTTTATTATTTTGATAAATGTACATTTTTTTCATTTATACATTTTAGTATGAAAATATGAACCCAAAGTAAAAATAAAAAAAAATTACTGAATTTAATACTCAGCTCCTTGTACAGATAAACAACTTATTTATTTCAGTGCTTAAGATTCAGTACATATCAAACAGCTTATTAACTTAATAAATTCAGCATTCAGTTTTCAGTACTTAATTTTTAGTTTTCAGTTTTCAGCTTTCAGTTTTATCAAACATAGCCTTAGCTGAGATCTATCTTATGTCGTTATAATTGCAGCCATGATGCATCAGATTTTACTTGATTAATAGTGGTCTCGAAATAAATGTGAATTGAAAATTATTTCCAACCACCACCAACCAAAAGTGCCAACATTTTATCGCCACGTGTTAGAGGTACTTATCATTTCGGAATCATCTACAACCACTATCATGGTTTTGTCATTTGAGTCTGATATAAAGTTTCTACATGATATTAAAGTTGGGAGCATTATACCCATATTTTATAAAATTCACAATTCACAGTACTCCACGATGACAGACCAGTAAAAAAACCTACACGATGATAGACTCAAAAAGAGATTACACGTGACAAACCTCAAATGTGGCTGCACGTGAGGAGGATGTTAAGGAATACAATCCCACATTACTTAGGTATAGAATGGGTGATCACTTAATAACATGAGAGACTTCTCCACTTATTGCCAATTAATTTTGAGTTGGATATAAAGCTTCCACATTTTGTGCCTTTTCTTCTAGCAAATTAAAGGTTACCCGTTGTAGCTTTTTGGATCCAAAATTAGACACGACAATGAACCAACGAATTGGGAATAGATTGCAATAGAAAATATACTTCGTTTATTTGTTTGGGGAGCGCAGTAGTAATGTTGAGGAAAAATAACAAAAAAGAAAAAGAAGTAGATAGAGTAGTAAAAATACCAAAATACTACAAGAAAACGCTGGCAAAAAATACTATCCGGGAAGAACCAAAAGCATATCTCAGTTTTTAGAATACAAAGAGTAGGAAGATCACCTATATCTATATCACTAGTATGTGTGTGTCCTTTTATAGTACTATATGGTGTCCCTAGTTACCACGTATCTCGGACTAATATTTACCCCTCCCATAGAGGTTTTACATGTTTATGCGTAGGGGTGAAGTGACCCCCAAAGTTCCTGTCAAGGATAACCGAATCTGAAATTTTCAAAGGGAGCAAATCCAAATCTCAAGCCAATACTACTTGGTCACCCTTTTGGGATTACATGCTGGATAAATGTGCACCAATTACAATCCTAAGTTTTTTTTTTTTTTAAATTATCTAATTCTCATGATAAATATGCTTAGAGTGATTTTGTTAAATTTATGCAAATTTAGTGGTAGCCTAATGACATCAAACTGACAGTACAGAAAGCGTCTATAGTGACAATAGTATTGTCCTCTTAACAGTACAAGCAAGGTGGTATGGCTTGTGTTATGCACGAGTGTTGTGCCTTTCGTTTTAAATATGAATTGAGTTAATTGCAGTAGTTGAATGTAAGTCTTATAATATCTTCAATTCAAATCACGGAAATACCAAAGAACATGGACGCTTAACTTTTTTTCAAAATTCATTTATTACATTAAGGATCCTAAATTTATGAATGAAGACCACCCAAAAATAATTTGAAATTATTAGATGACTAGAATTATTTGTGTCAGATTCCGAAGTGAGCCCCATAAAAACGTCTATACCACACAAAAGAGAGCGGAGAAAACAATATAAAAGAAAAAATGAAGGGAAAATTGGAAGAATTGGACCAAATGTGGCAAGCCACCAAGGGCCATCTCTCCCCTCATTTTTTACTTTTGAACTTCTATTCAAATAGATCAAAGTTCCAGGGGCTAACTTATGTGTATATTGGGCACAAGTGATGTAGACCAAGTGGTAGCTAAATTCTATGATCAATTGGACCGGTTGAAGCCTTAGAGGTCCAAACAGTTTTTAATTGAAAATTGCCAATTTCGGCAATTTATCGACAATCCCAGAATTGGCCCAAACTTGGCGGGCTGAAGTAGAATCGCGTTGCGGTCGAGACTCACCACCCTAGAGTCATGACTAATGGTGGATTTCGGCCTAATTCCTTTGTTTAGGCCTTCAATTGGACGTTTTTTGCTACTTTAGGAACTATTTAGTTTTATCTTTCATTCTGTATCTGCCAATTAATAAACGAACTCTGAGAATTTTCTCTTTTTCTCTTGTGGATTCAAAAATACTCATGGATTCGAGTACCTATCTTGCTTTCATCTCACGAATGCCGCTCACTAGTGATAAACAAATGTAATGACCTGGTGGGATATGGAATGGGCATGCCCACCTAATTTAAAGGTGTATATATAAACTTATGTGTTGGTGGTCTGTTTTCAAACACAAAAGTGTGGAAAAAGTCAATTTGCTGGCATCTAACATTTTATGCAATCTAGTGGTCTCTGTGGCTGGAAAGAAATCATGTGGTGTTCAGAAATAAGACTCTCAATACTATGGAGTAGGTGGACTATAAAGTCAGTGGTCTCTTTGTGGACAAAAACTTGTCTTGATTTAAAAGAGTACTCTACTGAGGATTTCAAAAGGTGCTTACAAGGTATTAGAAGTTTGAGAATGCTGAATGCCAAAACTGATTGAATATGAGAAGCTATAGCAATGTGGATGCATGGTGAGCGGGCAAGCGTTACTGAGCAAAAATGGTACTTTTTGAAAATTTTGAGATCTGATGAAGCTGGGCCAAATTGGAAGGAGGTTGTCATGTTTCAAAGTAATGGGCCAGAGATTCCATGAATAATTGGATGCATGCCTGAAGATGGAGATTTTTGTTTTGTTTGGTACAGTTCAGGAATGATTGAAGCTGATTGGTGAATCTCAGAGGATCTCTTCTTTTGTTTTGTTTATGTTTTGGGAGATTTTTGTATACTCCTATCATTTATGCTTTCTGTTTGGATTGGTTCCTTGCCAATCCTTTTGCTATTTTGTTACCTTCTCCCTTTTGGGTCCTATGTGACATATAATTGTCAGTTTGTGGATGTGACAATCTAGTTAAGATTTTCGTATTTCCATTATGATGGCATCTTCTTAGGTTCTTTCAAAAAATTAATAAAAGATTTCTTTTTGCCGATAAAAAAAGAAAAAGAAAACTATACCCTAATGTTCGAACACCGCTCACTAGTGATAAATAAACTAATACAGTAATTGATTCATCCTCGATGGATGATTTTGCGGACACATCAAATTGTTATGATTGTAATAGTAATTGGGCTTCACTTTCACCAATCTTTTCATGATTTTATCGATGATGTCAAAAAAATTAAGGGTTAATTGCTTCTTTCGTTTATTCAGAATGGGTGGGACATGTTGTCTCTCGAAAAATGTAACATTATAAAGCCGCACAACTTTTTTATTGTAACTTTTTTACATTTGGTTATTAGGAGTGTTAGGACCAATTTGGGTGCACCTCAAATTATTAATTGTTACTGATTTCGTAAATTTGCTAATTTATCTTCTTTATCGATGTGGGCGTGAGGTGAAGTGAAAGAATCTCGCATAATCTCCTAACCATACACCTTGTGGAAACACGTCTTCTAATTAATGGAAAAGTCAAAAGGCACTAACTAATATTCTAACTAGTGTGTGTTAAATGTATCTGTGACATAGTTTAGCGAATGAGTGCATTTACGTATTGCATGACATGTATACTTTCAGTGTAATAGTTAATTATTAATTTCAAATACATTGTATTTTAGTACATATGATTAAATTTGAGTTTCCACTAATATAGCTATAATATTTTTGATATTTTCAGTATTCTGATATTCATATTCTAATTCGCGAAAACACAGAAAATATTAAAGTCAAGTCACCCTAAAAGCATGTTAATATCCTGCACCACTTTTAAGACACATCAATGCATGGTTGCAGGAAGGATCGGTCAAATCATAACAAAAGTACTTTGTTTGGTAGTGTCAAATTATTAAAAGATATTTTTACCTCTTCATCCAACTTTTTGTTGGGTGAGGTTTTTGTTTTTGGGTCCAACACTTTGCTTCATGTGTCTATCATGTTGGAGTATTTTTTCTTCCAATGTACCTTTATCGAGTTTTCAATATATACACTTTTGGTAATTTTTTTTTTAGTATTGACTTTTTCATTTTGGATTGTTTCTTAATATGTGTGTTTTTAAAAGTTAATGGGTAAATTTTTGTACAAGTATTAAATTATTTATCCTCTTAAAAAGTTAGTCGGTAAAGAATTAATAAGTAAAAATAGAGGATAATTTGATTTCAAATATGTAATGTGGAGATAAAAATTGATGTGAAAGGTGAAATTATAATATCTATTTAATAAGTTAGATTTACGAAGCAACACATCTAAAAATGGACGGAGGGAGTATCTTTTTGTTGCCCATCAAAAAAATATTGTGGCAGATGTCCACTTATATGTCGTCATCAGTGTTAATCAGGGACGAAGCCAGGATTTTTACTTAGGGAGACGAATATATGTAATCGAAAGAATTATAATAAAAAGAGACAATGATGTGAAGTTTTACTAACTCAAAAAAATACAAAATAACACCAATACATATGGAAACTAAACATGTTTCTTATATCAACTTAGATTGCATAAGTGTTAACGTTTATCTTTCTACTCAAATCAATAAAGAGTTTTTCGGCTTCCAAAACTTCAATCGGCCTTAGTTTTTAAAAGTGAACGGGTAGTGAGTTGGGTTATTAATTATGGGCATTATTTTCTTTAAAAGGATTGTAATCAAACCTCATTAAAACTAATTTTAGTACAAAGTTGTATCATTGCTCGGAAAATATTAAAGTTGTTACTATTAGTTTTTTTTTAAACGAAAAAATGAAGGGGGGACGGGACAATATAGTTTAATGATATATATTTTTTACTAATGTAATAGCAGGACTTTTTTAAATTGTAGGGGGAACGACTGCCCCTACTAGCCACCCCCTTGCTCCATCCTTGGTGCTAACGGAAGATTAGAAAGAAAAAAAAAATCAAACCATGTTGACTGGTTGATATGCTAGCTGGCCTAACCATCAAGGCATGTACAATTTGTTTGAACTAACTTCCTAGTAATTTCATTTGGAAATGATATGCGTATACCAGTGCACCCCAAATGCACACCACCCTGATGTGGCAAATAAGGAGAAACCCACTTTTTGGGTGAGCTCTGTAACACACAAATTCGTGTCCTGTAATAAAGACAAGAAAACGATGCACAAAATATATTTTCTATTGATTTGAATTAAAATGTGAGGGGTACAATCTCTAATTAATGCACTTTAACAATAAAAGAACAAAATACAATCCTCTGATTTGATCTCTGGTGCGTTTCAACGGCTTGAATGCTTGTTGTTGAGTCGCACAACGGCTTGAATGCTTGTTGTTGAGTCGCACAAATGACAACTTTCTTTGATTCTTCAAGTTGAATGAACTGAAGAACAAAGTTTGAAGATGGCTTTGATTTGTTGAATGATTTGTTGGATGATGAACTTGTGAAGAAATCGGCACGTTCTTAGTGCTTGATGATTTTTTACAAGTTGTTGCAACTTGTGTTCTTGTGTTTGAAGATGAATTTGATTTGTTGAAGGAATCGGCACTTGTTCTTGGTGCTTGATGATTCTTCACAGGTTGCTGAGGAATTGCTTGAGAGCTCTAGTTGAATGCCAAGCAAATGGATGAAAAAGTCCATTTCTTCTTCATATGAGCCTCTATTTATAGGCTCAGAAAGAGGGGGTTTCAATTTGGTATGATTTGTAATTAATTTTATTTAATTACAAATCAAGATAATTAATAATCAATCAGAATTATTTGATTATCAATCAGGATAATTTAACCCCAATCAAGATAATTGAATATCAATTAAGGAGATTGATTTGCTTTCATTTCCTAAAAGAAATTTGACTTCTTTTATTATTTTTTAGGAAATAACATTAACCCAAAAAAGATAAATAATATATTTATTAATTATTTAACTTTTTTTGTTGGGTTATCTTGAATGGGCCTGCACATTTGGGCTAGCCCATTTCCTTGACTCATTTGGCAATTTAATTTAACCCAATGTATTTTTGGTCTTCCATAAATCTTCAAAAGGACTAAGCCCATAAATTTGACGGGCCCAATATTCATTTGAAAATTTTGACCAATGTTTGCCTTTTAATTAATCAAGATTATTTATTTATCTCAATTAATCGGACGGTGATTAAGCAATGCCGAAATTTTAGTGTCTACAAGCTCCACATTGGACTTCTCCTTATTTGCCACATCAGAGTGGTGTGCATTTGGGTTGTACAAGTGGTGTACCCACAGCATTGTTCATTTCATTTTTCACATACAAAAATAATACTAGTAATAAGGTTATGTTTTTACAAAAAAAAAAAAAAACACTCCCTCTCTCTATGAAAAACAAACACAAATCAACTAGGAATGCCCCGTTGTGGGAGGCGGCGGATGGGATCTTGGTGGTTTGTTTCTCCTGGCCGTCTATGGAGTCTGTTTTGGCAAATCTTAGCGGTCGTTCTTGGGGTTCGACTGTGCGTGAGATTCACGTCAGTTGGATGATGGTTGCTCTCTCCCTCTTCTCCGGTAGTGGGTGGTGTTGTCATGGTGGCAATGGTTGCCCTCATCACTTCGTCTTCTTCTCGCTTTCCTTTCTATGTCAGCGGCTTCGTTCACCATCCGGTTTTTATGATTGCTACAACAAAATGCTGCAATGGCGACTAGATTGTCGATGCAATGTATTTTTTGTCTGCAAAAGAATGAAAAGCCAACGAAAAAGTAGTTCGTGTCGGTAAATATAGACTTTTTGGCGAAGGAAAAATAAATGTGTCGACAATGTAGTCCGCAAAAGCAAGGTTGGCGGGAAATATTTTCCTGGGAATTATATTTGCCAACCAAAGTTTTTTCTAGCAATGAAATGTGTATCGGCCAAAGTTGAATATTTTGGCGACGACATTTTTATGTCGGAGATAGTTCTGAAAGGGAACTTTTGGCGGCAGAATATGTATCGGCAAAAGTTAAACTTTCGTCGATGACATCTTTGTACTGTCGATAATGATTCCTATATAATTTATGTATATATATAGTACCATACAATATACAGAACTTAAAAAAAAAAAATTTGTCAAAAAAAAAAAAATCAAACTTTCAAAAAATTAAATATATGTATGATATATGTGTTATTTTTTTCTACATATAATAAATATACATAGTATGGATCCACTTAGGGATCCCTGATTTTGTTATAATACGGACCTCATAGTTCTCGGTCATATTTTGGTGATTCGAACCGTTCAATGTGCTTAAAATAAGTTTTTAAGGGCACCTACAAGGAATCGGCAAAAAAATGACTAGGAAAGGCTTGATCCGAGCAATTTTTCATGAATGTGTATTTATAGTATATATAATTGCCTTTCAAAAAAATAGGAGTGATTTTCACATTTCCCTTTTTGATGTCCACACTCTACTTTTTTTTTGTAGCGTTGAAAGTGTATGTATTTTTTTGCTAAAAGATATATATAAAAAAAAAGAGTGGATATAAAAAAAAGGGAGTATATGATACAATTCATATAGATACATAATATAAGTACGCATATACACTAGATATATGTACGCTGTATCTAGTGTACATAACGTACATGTGTTATATATTAGCTATTGGAATAATATCAACGAAGAGTAAGTTGGTGCAGTTGTTAGTCACGTGATAATGTAGAGTCGGATACTTGTGGTCTCAGGTTCGAAACATGGGGCATGCGAAAGTTAAATGCTTGCAAAGTTTTTAAATTGTCTAAACTGATTTTTGCTGACTCAAAAATCTCATTGGCAAAGGTGTAACACTTTTTGATTTTAAAACCCCATTTACTGATGCACTACCATTTATCGGCAAAAACCTTTGCCGACGCAAATGTACTTTTGCCGATGTATTTCGTTGTGTCGTCGAATCTGTATTTTCTTGTAGTATTGGGTGATACCAAAGTTGGTGCATAATGGCAAAGAGGTGGCTGGTTGCTCGTGGTGGACGTTTGCAGTGGATACGCTCGGTTCTTCTGGATTCCTCTCCCTCTCTCTGTTGAGTTGTAGGATGCTGATAAATATCTGTTACTCTCATGGGTTTCCTATTAGAGCTTAGGTTGTGCAGGTGATCTCTTCTCTTGGTGATTGGGAGGTGGAGTTTTCTGGTGGTAGTGTATTGTGTCTTTTGCGTGGTGGCGCTATAGGTTAGTGATGCGTTGGCTGCTTCTTATTTGTGGCTCTTTAGGTTTAGGGTTTTTTTTTTTTTTTTATGTGTTTAGGCTTGGCCCATTGGGCGTGTATGGTCTGGGCTTCATTGTTATACTTGGTACATTCTTTTTGGGCCTAGGCTTTTAAGTTTTTTGGGCTTGGCCCAACGAATGTTTTTTGGGCTTTAACCCAACATGAGTTTTTTGGCCTTGAACCCAATAGGTGTTTTTAATTACTCCAACCTTGATTGGAGTCCGCTCCCCTTACCGGCCCCCAACTTGATGTAACCTTGTCAAGTTTTCGTTAATAAACCTTTGGCAATAAAAAAATATAAAATTAATTTTGTGCTTCAATTTTCATTGATTGGTTCGTTTATAAATCAGTATTTATAAACTCTTTGTTTATTTGAAGATTTATAATCTTGATTTTTTATTTATTTTTAAGTACCGTGAAGAAATATTTTTAAAAAGTCATCAAATAAAACCATCTCGACCATTCTATAGACTTGTCAATGTCAATATAAATCATACTTTTAAAAGTTTTATCTATGATTGTGTGCTCATTTTTTCATCTTTTTTATAAAAAGAATGCGTTATCAATTTTATAGTCAATAATTAATGAATGTCTTACTTGAGCAAGATCGGTGACTAGGAAAAGAAATTCCACGATAATGATTAATAAGGTGCCTCTTCTAGGATAGATTCCAGGATTTGTCTCTGAATACTCCCTTTGTATTCGTTAGTCCATGTTAAAGTTTTCAACTTTTTTGGGGAACATCTTGGCTTTCTGCAATTATTGTCTTTCTAATTTTACCCTTTAATCATGATTTTTCTTTGTTAATTAAATATTTAAAGACATCGTTAAAAGCGTAAAATTGACAAAATTTACTAGTTGTCTTTTAAACATGGACAAACATTATGGGACAGAAAAAAGTATGCTTATAGACCAACAAACATGGGTAGAGGGAGTAAATAGTATTAATGCAACGACCCGGATTTTTCAATAAAAGCTCCATAGGCATGAATACATTGTATTTTTATACACTTCTAGGCTCTATTTTCTTCAATACAAAATTTGCATCACCTACATAATACGAAAGTCTCCGAATAAAGACTCCTCTAAAAATTCTCTCGACCAAATAAAGAATCATCAAATCATTTGAATCAGCCTCACTAACCCGGCTCCACACCTGAAAGATAAAAATATCCGGGAAGTATACGATACAACAAAATAACAATGCTTGCATTTAAGTGGAATCAATAAACAACAATTATGAAGCCGATTTATCAATCACAATGGACCTTATACCCGGTCCTCCTCAGTACATAATCAGTGACTCCCCTTCACCCACTTCACCTAGCCCAAGATATTGGCAAGGTCACTTGATCATCGTACGAAACAGTTACATGACACTTTAGCCAAAAATATCATTTTTCCATACAAATATTTCACTTTTAACTAAATTTCAAATAATCGAACAAATGATACAAGATATTCAAAAGGAGTACAAAACAAAAGTGGAGAAAGGATTCCGGAAATGGGAAGCATATCGTATACTCCCCAGACCACATTTCCTTGATGATTTTCTAATTCAACCTTCTCAATATACAATATCCCCACTGTCCATTTTTAAGTGTGTTGCTTTGTAAATCCAATTTATTAAATCAACATCATCATTATACCTTTCACATCAACTTTCACCTCTACTTTACACTTTTCATATAAACTTTTACCTCAACTTTCTAAAATTATCTTCTACTTTTACCCATTAACTATTTACCCACTAACTTTTCAGAAAGACAAAATGATAATTGTACAAACTTTTATCTATTAACTTTTCAAAAGACGAACTTATTAAGGAATAGCTCAAAATGAAAATGTTGACACTAAAAAAGGGACGGAGAGAGTGGAAATCTCTGAAAATAGCCACTGATCATATATGCAACGAGTTTTCTTTACCTAGCTAATACAAATCAGAACAATATTGTGTGTAATATTCCCTCATTTCTCTGCCTTAATTACAAATATATAACCAACGATTCAAGAGACAACCTCCATAAAAGCCAACTACTAAGTTAATGTCATGCAACCACCCCTTTTCTAATCTGCCCACCAGCCATACCCGAATTTACTCCTACTCCTCATATTAAATTTCCCCAACAACTCATCTGCCCAAAAATTAACACCAACACCCCTGTTTAATACTCCCATCTAGATATATCAATCGAAAACAGTAAATAATATTTTCCCGGCCTCATAATAATTACGAAAAACATAATTCTGAAAATAAATAACCGTTTCGAAAATGCGGGACGTTACAATTAATATTACACACAGTCTCTTAGTTTAGTTTTTGGTAATTGATATTCACACCCCTAAATTGATACCCACACCCCTTTCTTTGTCTTGCAGTTTATTTTTATAGATGAAAATTTCACAAGAAAACAAAAAATGGGGTGTTGATAACAATTTTGAAGAGTGTGGTAATCACTCCCCTTGTTCTTTTGTTTTGTACCTATTTCTTAATCTGTGACCTCTCAAAGCTCCAGGGGTTCTGGCGTTAGCTGTCGTGTGCACCCCATGGATTCAAACCAAGCATACACACTAACACGAATTGAGGAGAAAATTATGGGTACGGGGAGGGTACCACGTGGTACCCTCTCGGCACATCCGGGCCGTTCAATAATGCAACTAACGGTTCAGATTGAAAGTGCCGTCCAGATTTAAAAAAAAATAGAAAAGAAAAGAAAAAGTGTACCAGGTGCCGAAGGGGCACCACGTCATCCATACCCTATTTGCACCCAAAATTTTCTCTCCGAATTGAGAGAAACAAATTTGGATTATATTCGACCTATACAATTGTACAAAACAACTCTCCGGAGGACGAGCAGCACAACCGAGTTCCACTTAAAAATATATATTTAATTAATGAAATGAATTACGCCCGTAAACTTTCTTTTCACTTCTTACGGACAGCACTCCAGTCTCCAAAGTTGAATGGTTGCTTCGCCGATGGATGGAAGCTTGTCAAGACTCGATCACTCCTCCAATGAGTGAATAGACGTTGAAAAACCATTATCGATTTTTGGTGTATGATGGTGCATAATAATGGTAATTGTCCATGATAAAACGCTAGAATAAATATATTTACAACCTTCATTTCCTAATTACCATTACTATGCACCATGGTCACCAACAAATTGGAGTTGTATCGAAGTCGAAATCTGAGACATGAGAAAGGACATCCGGAAACTTGGTTTGATCACAAAAATCTCAGTTGAAGATGGAAATACGTATTTGTAGTAGCTCGAGTAGATTATAATTTGGTGCATAAATATGGTTGATTGATTGACAAAGGTAACAACAAAGGGATTTTGCTTCGGGCAGGAGGAGTGACTCCAAGATTTTCATTGAGCAATGACAAAAATTTATAGTATTACTGCAAAAAGCTCTGTGCAAAAAATAAGAGCTAACTTGATGAGATAAATTATATGCAAAAGAGAAAATATATATTTATAGATTTCACTGTTACACAAAAAACTACTCTATTTCAATCCATAGTGTCTTAGTCCCACGACGAGCCTTTATATTATGAAAGCGTCGAATTTCGATTCATTATCAACATCACTAAACATATTCATCTCAAGAAATCGATGGATGAATTAAATATAATGAAGACGTGGAATTAAAATCAATTGCATACCTTGTTTTGAGCATTAAATTGTTGATCAAATAACTGGCATGGTAACATGTCATGTTCACATGTTATGGAGCACTCAACGTTTCATCCGAATCTTTATTGCGCTTTGGCTTAGCCAACAAAGTGAGAGCGAGAGAGATCAGAGAAAGAAGGGTTCCTTTTATTTATTTAATTAATAATTTTAGACTTTTAAAATTTATTGGGTTGGACTTATATTGTTTTGTTGGGCTATATTGTTAAGTTGTCTAAATTTAACTTGAGTTTCATTTGTTTTAACCCCGCATATTAATATGTGTTGACAATAGTAAAGAAATTTCCCTTTATGCGTAAAAAAAAAAAATTTCTTTCAGTGCATTTTCTGTATCTCGCTAGGTTCAAGGAAAGCACCACTTGAAGAACTTTCGGCCTCCTTTGGCAAAAAAAGTTTAAACCGTTTTTTTGGTTTACTCATTTTGCCTTTAATCAATTTTTTTTACATTAGTTAGTTTTGCGTCAAATTTTCGTGCTTTATTGATTTGTCTCGACGAGACAAATCTAAAAGGTATAAAATTATCGTGGAAACTAATTTTTTTTTTTGAATGAAGCCAAAATTTATCGAATAAATTAGTTTATTTTCAGCTGTACTAAAAAAAATTAGTTTTGACCATAATTTTATACTTTTTGAATTCGTCCAGTCGAGCCTGTTAGGACCATAGGTCACGGTCTGTCTATGTTGGCAAATTTCACGATAAAACACAAATTTGTTTGTATCCTCATTTATCGAGTTCTATTTTATTTATTTTTATTTCTAGAGTGTCTGTTTAGGAAGTGGAAGGAAATCAATATTATGTAACTGAAAGATTGAGTTTTTAGGTGGAAGAAAAACAAGGGAGATCAAGGCAATCAAATGTTTCATTATTTAGCAACTTCAATAAAGGAGAAGATCAAGGAAATTAGGGAGTTGCGAATATGGCAATGTTAATTCAGGAAATCAAGATTTCGATATGTGTCAACGTTAATTTAGGGAAATGCTTGATAGGCTACGAAAGTTTGTTCGAGCAACTTGTAGGAGTATGTTTTTCAACAGCTTATAAATAAGAGGACCGTTAGTATTTACAAATGACCACTTATGATAGAGCTGCTCCAGAACTCCTCTTAATCTCAAAAAATATTGAAGGGGATTTTTGGCTGGAATCTCGTATTAAAAAGAAGGTCGATGGATCATTGAGCAACAAGCATAACTCCAAAAAGTTCTTATAACTTTTATTAAACAATTTGAGTTGGCCTTCAGAGGATATATGAAGGTTAGTGGAAGGCTTGTGGATTCAATGTAGCGGCAGTCAAACACTAATTGTGGTGAACGTGAGTTCGGCAAGTAGTTCTTAGGACGATTTGTGACGATTTAGAATTGTAGGATAAGATTACTTGTAACGGCACAATGTTTTATATTGTTGGATTCCTTCCCGTGAATTTTACCATACTAAGGGATTTTCTACGTATATCGCGCGTTCTTCGTTTTATTGCTTTTTATTTATGCGCTTGGTTTATATATCGATTGATTATTAAATGGTGAATTTTTCGATTGAGGGTTCATACATAGCAAATTATTGAACCTAGGCGATATAGGATTTTTCAGAGCCGAATCAATGAACCACGAAAATTTGACGCAAAACTAACAAATATAAGTTTTTTTTTTGAATAAAGGCAAAACAAATAAATCAAAAAAACCAATTTATTGCTTTTTTTGCCAAAGGTGGCCAATTTATTGCTCCAGAAAGTCTAAGTGCCCAGAAAGGGCACCCATAATTTACTGCGCCATTCATTTTTAAATTCTTGATGTATTTTCTAGATATGTAGTGGTGCTGTTATTGCTCTAATAGTACAATTCTGATGTTTGGACCCGGAGGGTGCTGTGCACCGTGCAGTGTGACCCTCGGCCATCCAATCGTGTTTTGGATGGCCCGGATGCATTCAAAAAATTTAATTTAATCTTCATTTATTTTTACTGATAAAAAATCAAAGTATATCTAGACCGTCTAAAATACGATCCGAAGGCCAATGGCTTGCTGCACCTTTGCACAGCAATACGTACCTTTTCAAAAGAAAATGTGGTTAGAAAAAAAAGTAATAATGGTGATGACATTAACGTTGTGGAGTTGATTCCCGTGGTTATCAGAAGTACGCACCCTTTCAGAAGGAAATGTGGTTATAAAAAAAGGGAATAAAGTTATAAAAAAGACAAAAAAAGTTGTTCCAGCTGGTTCCCATGGCATTGAAGCCATGAAGGTGATGACATTACACGAGTGATGCCATGGAAATGAGGTGGGGATGACCTCACCCAAGAGGTGACAAAGGAAAGTCTTCTGGCTGCTATACTTAACAGCAATCTCATCCCTTAAAATTATGCATACTATTGACTTTGTCCTTCATTTTTCATTTATTATTTGAGGCCTTGTATAGTTTCTAGATTTACATGTTGACAAATGGATAGAACTATTTTTGTAAAGAGTAACAAAATTTTTGTAAAGACTAAAAAAGGAAGATTGTAAGGAATTTTTTCAACACAATTCACTTAGTTCCGAAGACCAACTCTCTTACAAATAAAACCACTGTTTTTGCAAGTTTTCTTGCAAAAAGAGGTATGAGTAGAGAGAGAAATATAATTAATGATTAGAAAGATGAGAGATGAGAAAGAATCTTTTTGAAATTTTTTTGGAAATGTGAAATGAACAAAATGACGTTTTCACAGAATAATCTAAAACGTGGAAGAATGAAATCTCGAGAACTGAAGGAGCTGATGTATGGTATCACGTAATATCATAAATGTTTGTCAAAATCATGTATGGAGTGACTGATACCTAACTCATAAGTAGACCATATGAATATGTTTAATTGAACTTGCGTCCCCAATTGAAATTTTGGAATAATCCAACTGGGCATAGTTTTGACGATAACAGAATATTTATTATGGTAACAAGCAATTGGAAAAGCTGAGGCCAACAAAGCCCCAGTGAGTGAAATAGTGAATAGACATTGAAGAAATGTTGTCACGAATCCAACAGAAGAAGAAATTATTGGTGTGGTTAAGTGTCCCCATTGTCCCATCACATTAGCTGCCTTCAATAATTATGAATCGGAGTACGCCTACAAAAACTTATAGCAACAATGGCTATAATACACACATTTCAAAGATGTGTATTATATGTACTTATTGTATGATTAATATTGTGTCATCTAATGACAATCATAACATTTTCTAGTGACACGTAACTTTTTTATGTAAAATTCGCTCAACTTTTAAAAAATATGATTCATAATATTTTTTCTATGTTTATTATGCTCATGTTTTTCCTCATGGGGTCCCACCTTCACCCTCATGATGATACTCCATCTGTCCCAAATTGTTTGTATGTTCGGATTTCAATGTAATTTTTTAACTCTTCGTATCTTTCAACCTATAATATTTTTAGAGATTTTAAAAATTTCGTACAATAAAACTAATTGAGATTTATCAAATAAAATTCATAATTGATATAAAATACAATACAAATTGAAAGATATGAATTATTTAAAAATTGTATCAAAATCCGAACAAGACCAGAGAGACTGCAATGCTTTTTTCCTTCTCTCTAAACCCAACAGCAGACTGTGTTTTTAATACTCCAATTTTGACTTGGACCCATCATCGCCTTTGTTCAAAACGAAAAAAACAATTAATTGGCCCTACCTACTTTGAAAAATTTGCCAAAAAGACATACACACAAAAACGTGGATAATAATCTGTCTCTGTCTTTTTAAAAAGTAGATGCTTGCTTTTTCTTTATTTTTGCCCTCAGCATCTAATAACTCCGCAGACTTCTTTACATGGAACGGCTACTATCAGGGGATGGTTTAAGCTTTGTGCTGATAATGTGTAATAAACTTAAAAATAAATAATAAAGTAAGTACATAAAATTAAGTAAATATTGAGACAAGCTATATGAATGGAATTAGTTCTTCTAGAACTATTTAGATCATAGATAGATGAAGTGATCCAAGGACCTATCCTTGCAAATAAGGGGGTGTTACACTAACAAAAAACAGTTTTTTCCAAACACCGAGACAAATCATTCTCTCACAACACATCACATAAAAAACCGTGAAAATTTAACTTTTTCAAAAAACTAGGTTAGTGGAACACCATCTAAAGTTATGATGAGAAACTGGTATGTAATTTATCCAAATCATTCAATCACTCAGCCGACCCACTCATTCTAGCAAATTGAAGATGACCCTTTGTAGGGATCCATAATTAGACATGACAATTAACCAACAAATTGGGATTAGATTGTATTCCCTACGTCTCAAATAAGTGTAGTAATGAATTTTGGACAGTTTTTTAATAAGTGTCCATTTTAATTTTTAAAAAAAATAGTGGATACAAAAGTTTCAATTACTGTTCTGTCCTTTTAAAAAGTTAATGGATAAATTGTTAATGTTAAAAGTAGAGGATAATTTTAAAAAGTAACGGTAAAAGTTGAGAAAAAGTTGTTGTGAAGGTATAATTATGATTTATTCTTAATAACCTAGAATTACGAAGCTACACGCGTAAAAATGGACGGATGAAATAACATCAAAGCTACTTATTTTATTTGTTTAGGAAGCACAGTAGAAAATTTGAGCAAAAGAAAAAGAAAGATCGAAATAGTAAAAATAGTACTAAAAAATGGAACTCCCTGAAAAAATACGTATACATATCTCAGTTTCTTTGAATACAAAGACTAGGAAGATCACCTATATGGCTATATCTAGATTGCTAGTTTGGCGCAAACCTCAAACCAGTCCCTATAACCCATCTTTTTTTTTTTTTTTTTGGTACTTCGGAAATAATATAACCCATCTTTTGCGTAAGGTGAGTTGGTCTTTTGCCCCAACGATTACTAATAAGGAGAATTGAATTTAAGAATTTACTAAGGAGGGACCACTTGGCCAACCTCCTAGGATTACATGTGTTTCCTAGGCTAATTTCGGTACGGATTGCAATCCTAATTTTTTGAATCTTATTCTCAGATCTTGAGAGAGATCAATAGAATTAAGACGGGGAACAATCCCAACTAAAAGAAAAACGACGAGAGAGAGAGAGAGTGCAAGTAGTGAGGTTGTGGTGGCCAAGATTAAGAGACAAAGTGAGTGCGCAAAAAAGAACGACCGAGAGAACAAGGAGGGCTATGTATGTATCTTGGTTTTGGATTTGACGGGGGATCCTGTAGTGTGCAGAACGCACTACACGGTGTAGTATACTTTATCCGGCCGTCTATTTGAACAATGCACTACTTGGATTTACTCCAAACAACACACAGTCAGATTAAATTCGTTGCTCGAATTAAATCCGAGCCGTAGTGTAGTGCATTTTGCGTATTACACCATACCGTATTAGAGTGTTTTTGTTAAATTTATGTAAATTAAGTTGTAGCCTAATGGCATCAATTTGACAATACCGGAAGTGTCTATTTTTTTGTTTTAATCGGCAAAATTTTTGTTAGTGAAAGCTTCATAAAGGGCACATCAAGGTATCTCAGTGGGAAAATACCAGAGGTGTTTATTGTGGCAATAGTATTGTCATTTTCAAGGTACAGCAGTGGGATAGGGAGGAGTAGATGAACAAATGAGGGTTTGGATAGGGAGGCACTGTTTACTGGGAGACTTTATGGAGTCTTTAGACAGATTCGTTTCCAAATTACCGAAAATTGCATTATGAGAGGCTGTTGGCCTTGCTCTTATAGAGGTCCCCATGTATGTGAATCAAATTTACTCTTGCAATGAGAGAGTAGCAGGTGAATGATTGTCTGGTCACATAAATTGGAGGCATTCAATCATCCTATGCCAACAAATTAACCTCAGCATTTCTACGGATCCATTTCGATTATTCTAATTTGAGAAATTTTCCATGTGTGACCTAAGAATTCGCCATTCTCAATAATACCAAACGGACTTCAAGCATCTTGTACTAAGAGCAAAATTTGCTAGAACACTAATGGTAATTACATAGGTCGAATAATGGGCAAGTGCGTGCGTTTAAGCGTTTTATAAGTCCTCCTATATATTTTGAAAAATTGAGAAAGGAGCGTCGAAGGATTATGTGACTGAAGTAATGACAATGATATTATTGGGCTGCAAATGCATATTTTATGTCAAACGGGAAAGACAATCAAGGACAGATCTACGACACTAATCTATCTTGGGCTAATCCAAACTTGTGCATAAATACGTAAATATTAAAAAAATACACAAAAGAAAAGTTCAACGAAAAGTACAAAAAGCGTACACTATTGAAGTTGGAATTTACGATGTTTGAGACTGTAGAATTCATCTATCATTGAATATGAGTCAATATCTTCAACAAATTCTCTTTCAATGAAGATAATCATTGAATCCGCAAGAAAACTAAATAAGCACTACAAAGTTGCAATCTTTATCTCAACTCGCCATAGCTCACTATGTTCACACACATCACACACTCTCACAAATATAGACTTATTTAGATATATGGAATTACAATACTAACACTTGCAGGCTTTATTCATAGAGAACGCTTACCTTAACTCTAGTTTAAACGTTGACAACGTCCGTGATCAAAAGCGTTTATGTAAGGAAATACGGACGAAATTAGCAACCTGTATTAAAAAAAGAATCAAAGCCAAACAGACACCTTTGAATGCCCACGGAGCAGCAAAATATGTGCGTCTCCAGTATGCCATATACCTCGGCCAACAACGCTTACTATACTCGAATGCTTTTTGGCAGGCTTCCTCGAAAAAGAACCCTGCTACGACTTCCTTGCACAGCTTGTTTAACAATTTAGAGACGTCCTCGTCCGTGCCGGAGAAGTTGCGTATAACGTTGGCTTTACTAAGCACTTCGACGTCCTTCTCAGAGTTAATTAACACGTCCATGAGTTTTGCGTACGACGTGATGTACCGCAACTCAGGGGAAATGCCGCAAAACTGTTCATAGGCAATGAGGTTTCTGAGGAATGTCTCCATGGAGTCGTTTATAACGACAGTCGGGATTTCAAATGTGGCCCTTTGAAGCCACCACCATATGCCTTCAGGTTCTTTGAACTTGACGCCAAATAGATTGTTTCCCTCAGCGGGTACAAACTTGACTCCTCCGTGGTCGAGCTCTGATGCACGAACCTCTAATGCACTGAACTTCTTGGGTGGGGTGCCGCGGGGACAAGCAGTAGTGTGAGGCCACCACAAACCCAAAGGACGGTAATAATCGTGTAGTAAATGGAGAATATGAAAGTACTTATGATTAGCTTCCCTTGGCTCCTTTTTTTTGGGTTCATTTGCTTTTGTAGAACCACCACAAACCCAAAGGACACAGTCGCTAGGACAACAACAACAACTAGTTTTCTTCTCGCTAACACTATTTTCGCCTTCTGGACTCATAATGTCGCCAAAATACGAAATGACATACTCCTCAAGTGATAACTTCTTTCCCCCCGGGATCTTATCGTCGGGGATCTTATCCACTGTGAGTTTGAACAAATCCTCAAGCACAAAGAAAGGAATCTGATTCTCGAAGAGTAGCAAGTCGTGTTTGATAATGCTGGCAATCAAAATATTATCCAAAATAGGATCTCTGGATTCTCTGCTGCCATCCACTCCTTCATCAGTGGGCTGCAGAACGATGCTACTCGAAATTACTAATCACAAGTGATGCCTATCATACATTTTTGTTAAAAGGAAATAAGTATAGTTTCTTCCTTTTCGAAATTACTAATCACAAGTGGTGGGCTTGGTAGGTAGCTCATGCGGATAGAGCTCTTGGATGCCCCACACTGCATTTCAAGATTGAGTCTCATTCTTTCTTCCCCATGTAACAGATTAGGAATGATGAATGACAAAAAAAAAAGAAAAGAAATTACTAATCAAATTTGTATGTATATCAAGCTTTACCTAACAAATTGTTTGGATATGTTATTATGACCGGTTTATTGGATACTCCCCCGTCCCATTTTAAATATTTCCTACGGGTGACCGTGGAACTTTAACCTCAAAAAACATAAAGTAATTGAAAATTCTTTTTGCACAATTTAAAAGATCTCACTGAATAGTACAGTACTTTCAAACATTATAAAAAGTTTGAAAAAATATTTTCAGAAATACTTTTTTTTCTAAAAGTCAAAATGACAAAATTTTCATAGGGGACATTGAAAATGAGACCGAAGGACTATAAGTATTCATTGCTTCTTTGGCACCTGTACATAGTGTCCGAGAGCCCTTTGTTGCGAATTGCATGAGATATCCATACACTTAATCGTGTAGCCTGTGTAAATGTATGGTGGTAAAGGGCCGGTGCCCCAGATCATTAAATAATTTTTCCAATATTAGTGAATTGAATAAGTGACTCCCAGTCTTAGCTGATCCCTTTAACTATCTAAGGGTGTGTTTGCAACTTGTAGAAAGAAATAAAAAAAGGGGGGGGAAATTTTTGGTTGTTTGGTTCATAGAGAAAGAAAAAGGAAATTTTTAAAAAACAAGTTCAATTTTCTTCTTCATTTTCCCTCTAACCTTCGTCTTCATTGTTTTCTCTTACTTTCCCTTTCCATCCCAAAGTTCCAAACACAAAGAAATACAAATTCTAGGTGCGGTCTCTTTAGACATGAAAAATGTAAAAATTTTAGGCTTATAAGAGTCGAAAGAAAACTTATATATATAATTGGATACAACACGATGAATCTTTTTATTATTTTGTCCGATATGAATAAGTTGAATCCTACAGGCAAATAGATGTCTAAATATTTATTGTACAAAGCTAGGAAAATTATTTGAAACATGAGTGGGCTTGTTATCCACTCTAAGCAGTTTTCAGAACGTTTTTGGATCCATTTTAATGATAGAAACCGTTGGTATTTCAGACATTATCGAGAAGGTTAAGCATGTCAAAATTCAAATTGACATCCCTAACATTCTCAACAAGATCTGAAATATCAATGGCTTCGATCATAACGGACCATGAAAGGGTCTGAAAACTGCTCAGACGTGACCATCCAATTCCTTCAAGAGATTGGAAAGGATCTCATCCCTTACAAATTTCGCGGCTTATTGTTGCTAAAATTAAGACTACTGATGCATAAATAGTAAGTGATGATTCCAATCATTATTTGTAGGACTAGTAATATTTAAGTGATGATTTTGGAATATTATGGGAGTATTGTCCTGCTATTGCTTAGAATTTTTTTCTTGTTGATAAGCAATCATAATTGTTTACTGAAAACGCAATTTATGCAATTATATCTTATTTTGGGTTTATAGGCAATCGTAATAGTTTAGTGAATTCCGTACCTTTGAGTTGCCACAGTTTCCTCCCTTTGTTGTACATTTTTCAGTTTCTTTCTTTATTTTATAGGAGTCATAGAGCAGTCGAAGGATGAAGCAACCATCGAACAGCATCATTTCCGCCATCTCCTCATCCTTGAACTCCACTTCTTCTGCGTAGTATTTCTTGGCCGTTTTTACGCGCTCCCCCACTTTTGTCGCACATTCCTCTAGTTTCTCAGCCAGCGTTCCTTCGGCAAGTCGACCTAATAGATTATAGGTGTAATAGAATTTGACGTCGCCCATAGGTTTCTTGAGCCCTTCTTTGCCATGGTGAAGAGGGCCGATAGCGATGAGGCGAGGGGTGTAAGCACTTTCTTTCACCTGACGAAGATCTTCGGGCAGCCTGTAAATTCGAGCTTCAGAGAACAAGGATTCGGTTTTCGTGGCACGGTCAGTGATTTTTGTTGCAAGGCTCCCAAGATCTAATTTAATCTTACCCTCATTCTTCTCTTGACTACCCATTTTAGTTGAGTGGAAATACTGTTTTTGGTAAATGAAATCAAGAAAGCAATTGTCTTGTTTTGGGTGAAAGAGGCTTAGGATTGTTATGGGTTTGAGCATGCAAAGAACCCCGGCAGGCATTGTCTATATATAGAGGGCTATCCACTTTCATTGTGTATTATTGTAATTATGATTATTACAAGAGTACATGGTTCCTACCATTTTACTTGTCAGTAATTTGGGTTGTTCAAAGTATTTTGTGAGCTAATTTTTTAGATGGATGCTAATTTAAATTTTAATATGGCGTTCATTTATACTAGAACTTGGTGTTCATCCATAATTGAATTGGGTGTTAGGCTTACCTAAAATTTTACATGTACTATACGTAAAAAGAAAAAAAATACTGGGTGGTCAGGTGACCATTCTTGGATAACTGTAGTCTGTAGAGCCGCCGGTGCTCGTTTAGTAAACAAACTAGCTGAGCTTGAATATTACAAAGCTCAAATCAACTTGGCTTATTTGCACCCCTACACTTGAGGGGCCTTGTTGGTAATAAAGGAATAAAGGCGGAGGTTGCGGTTTACGTTTTCAAACATGATACTTATACAACAATTTTGGCTCAAACCATTTACATCACATACACGCATGACTTACACTCATAATTGTGTATGGACTCCACATATATGTGAGGAGGTTATAAATGGTTGAAGCCGAAATAGTTGTACATGTAACATGATACATAAGTATTCACCCCATAAGATTTTTGCCGGTTCATATCTCCATAGAGTCATCCACATATACCTCATTAGAGCTGCTCAAAAAAACCGGTGAACCGTGACTCCGGTCCGGGCCGAACCGATCCGTACGTTTTGGATTTTAACCGTGGATTAATGGTTCGGACACGGATTCAAAAAATAAAAAACCGTGACTCGTGGTCCGGACACGGATTTTGATTTTAAAACCGTGGATTAACCGATCCGGACCGTGAGATTTTTATTATATATATATATATTTTTAAATAAATATATACGTATAGGTAAATAATTTTACCACTTTTATAATTTTAACACTATACTACATTGCATTTCTTGTACTTTATCACTTAATTATTATTACATCAGGCTAGGAGTTGAAGGAGATTTTTTTTTTAGCTGGATCAATTGCTATGTAAACCAACTAAGATGGCAACCATTCGTCAAACATTTGATGATTGGTTTGCCATGGATATTTCATAAGTAGTGAAGCAACTATTTTGGGTTTTGTTTTTTGGTTGTCTATTTAGATTCCATAATGTTCAAGTTTAGATTTGTTCAATTAATTTGTTGGAATATTTAATAAGATTTCATTATTTGTTTCAATGTTGAGTTTGGTTTACGAATGAGTTGATGATTTTTTCTTAGAATAAATTGAAAATCCGTGGACATATCCGGAACCGATCCGTGACTCGCAGATCGGATTGAAACCGAACCGTGAAACTTTTGGATCGGACACGGATTTTATTTTCAAAAATCCGTGACTCGCGGATTAAGATTGGATTCATGCCAATTCAGACCAATCCGGACCGTGAGCACCCCTATACCTCATTCTCGATACAACACTTCTGATGTCGTCACCGTCACTTGATGTCATCTCCCAAGAGCCATCCCATTTGGATTTTTTTAGCAATTCAAAAAAAAAAAAATCACATTTGTTAATTTTGCATTTTATTTTAAAAAAATTATATATTAAAAATTATTTTGTACATCAAAATTTTTAGAAAGTTCCCTGAAGACAAAAATAATTTAAATTTTTGTAGATTATTGGATTATTTTTCTTTATTGATGAAAATCAATCATTTTCCTTTACATTACCTCAGTTCACTTTTCCTGATAACTAATTTCGTACACAATATTTCCGACAGTTGAACGGAGCCTTTGGGTTTCAAGACCGGGTTTTCTCAATTATTATCCAATCATTACCCCTATTTTTAAATATTTTTCTCATTTTTCTCTAATCATTAATCTCTATTTTTAATTATTATCCTTATTTCTCTCTTCAATCATTATCACAAACCAAAATTCAAAACTCAAACCAAACACAAACCAACAGAATTAAGGCGGGTAAGAATCCCAATTAAAAGAAAAACGACGAGAGAGAGAGAGAGAGAGAGAGAGAGAGAGGTTGTGGTGGCCAAGATTAAGAGGCAAAGTGAGTGCACAAAAAAGAACGACCGAGGGAACAAGGAGGGCTATGTATGAATAGATCTTGGTTTTGGATTTGACGGGGGATCCTGTAGTGTGCAGAACGTATTACATGGTGTAGTATACTTTACTCGGCCGTCTATTTAAACAATGTACTACTTGGATTTTCTTTAAATAATAAACGGTCAGATTAAATTCATTACTCGGATTAAATCGACGCCGTGGTGGAGTGCATTTTGCGTACTACACCATACCGTGTTAGAGTGATATTGTCAAATTTATGTAAATTTAGTTGTAGCCTAATGACATCAATTTGACAATACCGGAAGTGTCTATTATTTATTTATTTTTTTCGGTAAAAGTTTTATTAGTGAGAGCTTCGTAAAGGGTACATCAAGGTATCTCAGTGGGAAAATACCAGAGGTGCCTAGTGTGGCAATAGTATGGTCATTTTCAAGGTACAGCAGTGGGAAAATAGTGTGACAGCTAAATTCCTGATAATTGCTTCCTTCGGTTGATTTAGAGCATCCCTAAATAACTTTCCCAAAAGGTTTGTGAAAAGTGTATATTTTTTATTTTAATTACCCAAGTCTCTATATCTGGATTGCTAGTACGTTCCAAATTTTTTGTCATAGTTTGTTTTTTGGCTGTCCTAAAATATAGGCCTAGTTAAAAAATTTCCACAAAGAAAAGTCTTAAAATTTCACTTCTACCCTTGAGATACTTTTGTTGGGCCCGGAGTGCTCCCATGGATTTGGTTACACAATGTCACTTCCTGCGACCGCTCTAAAAACAGACTTGCGGGTGCGATGTCGAATGCCATAAAAGACTTAATTGAAGCCCTTCCTACCACCAATTGGTTTTAGGAGAGTTGGTGGAAAAGCGGTCCAACAAGTGGTATCAGAGCCAGGAGGTCATGGGTTCGAGTCGCGGGAGCGTCATCGTGAGGGAGAGATTGTTGGGCCCGGAGTGCTCCCATGGATTTGGTTACACAATGTCACTCCCTGCGACCGCTCTAAAAACAGACTTGCGGGTGCGATGTCGAATGCCATAAAAGACTTAATTGAAACCCTTCCTACCACCAATTGGTTTTAGGAGAGTTGGTGGAAAAGCGGTCCGAAAAGTAACAATCAAAACAACGAGACCAAAAGAAGAGGAATAATTTAAAAGCTTAAAGTTTAAGCTCTAAAATTTTGAAAAAGTTATTTGATTACATTGATGGCAAGACTTTCCGCTTTCCCGTAAACAATTTAAATCAAAAACTTGATTAACTCCTATTCTATTAGAGTCAACTAATGAAGGGTAAATTTGAAAAGTTAAAAAGTTTTGGGTATCGTTGTGTATTGTGATAAAACGTTGAAATTTACAATTAGGACAAACGTTCAGGACGGAGGGAGTACATCTTTTTGGCGCGCACCTCGAATCAATCCCTATAGCTCCTCCAAACAAATGTTTTACGTTCTATTGTGTGTGGGGTGAGTAGGTCTTGGCCCCAATAATTACTAGGAAGGAGAATTGAATTAAGAATTTACTAGGGAGAGACCACTTAGCTACCCCTCTAAAGATTACATGTGCTTTCTAAGCTAACTTGGGCACGGATTGCATCCTAATGTTTTGAATCTTATTCTCAGATCTTGAGAGAGATTAACAGAATTAAGGAGGGGAAGAATCCCATTTAAAGAAAAACAAGAAAAATGATACAGAGAGTGAGAGAGAGAGAAAGCGGACGCAAACAAGTAGTGAGGTTGTGGCGGCCAAGATTAAGAGGCAAAGTGAGTGAACAAGGAGGCCTATGTATGCATGTATCTTGGCTTTCGATCGGACCAGGGATCCTGCAGTGTGCAGAACACACTACACAGTGTAGTACACTTTATCCAGCCGTCTATTTGAACAATGCACGACTCGGATTTACTCTAAACAATAAATGGTCAGATTAAATTCAGTGCTCGGATTAAATCGACACCGTGGTACAATGCAGTTTGCGTACTACCCCATACCGTGTTAGAGTGATTTTGTTAAATTTATGTGAAATAAAGTTGTAACCTAATGACATCAATTTGGCAATACCAGAAGTGTCTTTTTTTTTTTTTTCATCGGCAATAATTTTATTAGTGAAAGCTTCATAAAGGTACATCAAGGTATCTTAGCTGGAAAATACCAGAGATGTCTATTGTGGCAATACTATTGTCAGTTTCAAGGTACAGCAGTGGAAAAATAGTGTGATAGCTAAATTCGTGATAATTGCATTCCCAACAGGCAACAATAACTTTCAAAAAGTTTTGTGAAAAGTACACTTTTTTTTATTTTAATTATTCATATCCTTTTCAACACTCTAGCGATCCTTTTTTATTTTACTTATTCTTTTATTAAAATATATTACTTTAATGAAAAGAAAAAGAGAGAGAGCAAGAGGAGAGTGAAAAATATTAAAATAATGATTTAGTTGTGAACAGTAGATGAACAAATGAGGTTTGTGAAAAATATTAAAATAATGATTTAGTTGTGAACAGTAGATGAACAAATGAGGTTTTGGATAGGGAGGCACTGTTCACTGATAGACTTTAGGGAGTCTTTTATTGAAAAATATTAAAATAATGATTTAGTTGTGAACAGTAGATGAATTTGTTGAAGATTTTGACAGCTTCGTCTCTAAATTACCGTAAATTGCATGATGAGGAGGCCTCTGAGGTCCCCATATGATTCTCTGGTCACATAAATTGGAGGTAAATGTCTGGTCACATAAATAGGAGGTACATTCATTTATGCTATGCCATCTAACAAATTTACTCGTACAATGATTGTCTGGTCACATAAATTGGTGGTAAATGTCTGGTCACATAAATTGGAGGTATTCATTTATGCTATGCCAACTAACCTTAGCATTTCTATGGATCCATTTCGGATATTCTAATTTGAGAAATTTTCCATGTCTGATTATGTAAAGTTGCGCTGAAGATGGATCTAAAAGAATTCACCAATCTCAATAACAGCAAACGGACTTCAATGATCTTGTATTAAGAGCAAAATTTGCTAGAACAATAATGGTAATTACGTAGGTCGAATGATGCGCAGGTGCGTATGTGTAAACGTCTTTCATAACTACTCCTACACTACTACAAAAAACCATAACCATCACGCTTTTTAGGCGTGATGGTTCACTTTCCGTCACGCCCACAAAAGCGTGATGGCTCCGGGTGTGATTGTAAGTCGGACATTTTTTATCACGCTTATAAAGCGTGATGGAAAGATAAGATCAATCACGCCAAAAAAGTGTGTGATCGTTTGTAGTAAAAGCGAGATAAAAACCGCATCCGCGCGCTATTTTATGGGCTTTTTATCTCGCTTTTCATGAAAAAGTGTGATTATATGTAAAGAAAGATCACAGCCAACAAGTGTGATCGTTTGTATAGTAAAAGTGAGATGGAAACTTATTTAGCGTGATGTTTTGCTGTTTTAGATCTCGTTTTTTTTAAAAATCGTGATTAAATGTCTTTACCATCACACTTTAAAACCGTGATGTATTGCTATTTCAAACCCAAAAAAAAAATAAAAAAATAAAAAAATTTCAAAAATCACATTCTTTCATAAAAAATCTTATCAGTCTCACAACAAATTAAATTAAAACAACAATCCTAAACAAATCGAATTAACATCATTTAATAACTCACAAAATTAGTCTATATATAACAAAGATTTAAACATGGACTCATAAGTCATAACCCCATTGGGAGGACTCGTAGGAAGAAGACCATTTGGTATTGAGGGGAATAAGACCCATTGGGGTAATTGAAACCCTTGACTCGCAGGAAGAAGACCATTTGGTATTGAGGGGAATAAGACCCATTGGGGTAATTGAAACCCTTGGCCATTTCAATGACACCTGCAAAAACAAAGTAGGAGGGTTAGATGGCAAAGATGGAGATACAAATGACATGAAGGAATAGATGACTTTACAGAAGTCATAGAAGTTTAGCACCACAGATTTGGAAAGAAACATCCTTGGCATAACCAACTAACAGAGTGAAGACTAATGATCAGTTCACGAAAATGAGAAACAACAATACCTTTAAAGTTGGTTAGAAAAAAAAAAGGTACCTTTAATGGGAATATAGGTTCATGTTTCACTTTGTGAAGAACTTTGCTTACTAAATGAGACAACTCCAGTCATACCGTATTCATTATTGACTCCATAGAATGCCTCATGAATATAATATACGCAGCATCATAACAACATTGCAGTTTAGGTTCAGATCAGACCCACAAACAGAGAGCACATATAGCACAACTACACAAACAGATAGCACAACCCTTTATCAGATAGCACATATGACACAAACTGCCCAGAAACAGCTGACAAACAGACCAAGATTTCAAGCCAAACAGGTCCTGCTACCAACACAACTACACATAAATGCAGTGCACTAAATTTCCACCAGAATGCACACAAACATTAGTGGCCTCATAGTTCATCATTGGCCTTAACAACTACTTCACATGTACCATATTAAACATCAAGTCAAATGGTTACACACTAAACCTGTGCCAGAGCAACATGTTTGATCATTAGCACCATCCACTAACACTAGTGGCCTCAGGTGTCATCATTGGCCTTACTATGTACCATATTAAACACAAATGAAGTGCCTCTTTCAAGGATCAACAGCAACAGAACTACAGAAACAGGCTCAAGAAGGAAAAACATTGCCCACCAAGTACTCACAGAAAGCAGTGGCTTACCCGTATGAGCTGATTATACTTAGTTCAGAACAGAATTTATCCATTCAACTCGCACTTCATCAATTTCAGCTTGCGTGTAAGTTCTTTTGCCTTTGAACTGCAACAGAGTTTAGAAATGGTTCTTATAATGTAACCATTCTTGATTCTACTCATAAAGCAATATAAAGCAGTGAAAGCTAAAAATTAAGTCTCACATTTCCACTTCTTAAGATCCTCTCTTCTTTAATCACATCTTTCATGTACTTCATTACATAGAACCCACATTCCACATTGGTAGGTTGTTTTGGGCACTATAGGCAAATAAAAACAATTTCAATTAGAAAAGAACATAAAAACAAATTCATAAAGACCCAAAAGAAGGGGACTACATTAATACCTCGATGACTTTCAAAACTGGAATAACACGAATCCTTCTTCCCTTGGCTTTGTCATAGATTGAGAATGCTCTTCACCATGCCATATCCATGTGCGATAGCTTCTATCAATATCATTCACAAACAAATGATTCCGTATCTCCGGAATAAGTTGGCTTCTGAAGTTCCCACATACCATACATGGACACCGAATAGACTCAAGATTAGTTGCATGAATCGCAGCAAAGTTCAAAAATTGTTCGACTCCATCCTCATAGTATTTTGATCTTCGATCCTTGAGTATCCAAGATTTATCCATCTTAGATGGATCTTTATATGCCAATATGTAGTTACGAAAGATAAACACCTTTAGAATCTTGTTACACGTATGTATCATAATAACTCCTTCCTTCCTCACTATATATCTTTTTAATTTCTAGAATGTGACCTTTATCCATTATTGTAGTAGTGATTAAAGTTCTTCTAATCATCGATAAAATAAATAAACCTTATCTCAAAGACATAAATTACCTACTTACAAGCGGCAATAGGCATAAATAAGGTCCATAAACTAGCAAATATTGTCACTTGATAAGGGCTTCTACCAATTTAGAGATTGCTAATGCATATGGAAGTACACATGCCAAACAGATCAAAAGTGTACTATTTTAGGTCCTCTTAATTGAAGAATCACAAAGGATAGCTATGCGGATGCAAAAGAGGATTTGATCAACCAACTTTCGAAGCACCAAAACTAGACTTCAAACATGGAAAGTGCTAACATATAATGTGGAACTATATAATTTACGTCACACGTACGGTTTCTCTTTATGCATATTCTTAAGCATTATATATGAAATGGAAGCATATATAAACAAGAGCAAGTGCACAAAAGCATTCCGAAAGAATTGAACCCAAACAATAGCATCCAAGAGCCGGAGCAAGCAAATCAGACTTTGAATGCAGCGAGATATAGTGAAGAATAAATAGTGAAGCTTACCAAAAGCAAGTGATATTGGATTGAAGAGAGCTCTTCGGTCGGGATCACTTCACCGTCTAATCCCCTCTATGAAAGATAAATAAGATAAGTTAATCATCTAGAATAATTTCCAAGTACAACTCTTCATGGACAAAACAATAATAACTACGGATTAATCAACGACAAATAGTATTTGCGCAGCACGAAAGAAGCATTTGTTGCTGTGGCGGGAAAATTGAAAACATCAGTTACTTCCTTCCATCTTTTCTCTCTAACAGTCTGGACAACTCAAGTGGGCACAAAATCACCTTTAAAAATCACTTGGTTACTTCCTTCCATCTTTTACGTTAACGAGTGAATAATTGAACTATTGCACTAGTTTATAAATACAACAAATCAGCAAATGAAAGTACCAGCGCTGCAAATTCCTTCCATCTTTTATGTTCCGTGTACCGACTTAAAGCAAATACCTTTTTAGATACTCTAAGCACCACTTAAGGGCTTCCCCTAGAATCGAAGTACCAGCGCTGCAAATACCTTTTTAGTTACCTAAAAGCAGCTTCTTTCTATCATATATTTTCGCTTATCTGCTAACAATTCTTTTGGGATTCAAATTCATACTTGAGAAGTCATTCAAAGTATTTCTCAAAATCATGTCACCCTTAAATCTCTAACATTGACAGATCCATTGAGAACCTTTAATCTGAAGAAAAAGGCCAACATAACCTAAAGCCCTTGGGTTTCCCTCAATTTAACATGCACAACATCTTGAACTGTAAGCAAACTGCTAGAAAGGTCAGTTACAACAAAAGAATATGTTATTTGACTTATTTCTATAAATGTTGAGTCATTTTCCTGCCATGCATCTTTTTTTAATGCATTCACGTACTTGAACTCAGAGAATTTGCACTAAATCCATGCATAATGCCACTTATTTCTATAATCTGTTTACTGCCCCCGAAAAGGGATTTGTGTAGAACGTAAGAGCAGTGCTATTCTTGTCAGACAGCCAATGCACAGAAATGTCAAAAATTGTATTGATTCCAATCGCTCATGTGCAGGTTCCAATCCAATCAACCAACATAGATGTTGGATAATACCTTCTTGATACCACCACGCGAAGTGACCTCCACAAAAAGCTGATCCAAATCTAGGTCCTTTCCCCCTATAATAGGAATCCTACAAAAGCAGACGTTTGCAAAGTCAAGTATTAGAATGGTCACTAGTAAAATTGACAAGCAGTTAGTGGAATACATCTATTTCTATGGGAGCCTACGAGCTAAATCAAGCTTCTAGTTGCAGCAAATTAACATGACAAATGTTAAGATAAAAGACTTGTCATCTCTATTGTTTCAAATAAAAAAATCCCTCCAAGATTAAGTATAAATTGAAACAATTTGCGTCACATATCCGTATATTTCATCATCTAAGCTTGCAAAGGTTGATGCAATAATAATAATGGTGTGTGACCTTTAATTAAATAGTACAACATCTAACATAATCAAAATTGAAGCTACGTTTCTTTACTATTACAAAATTGTTTCAACAGCAACAGAGATACCAAGCAGTTACTCTCTCCTGCTCTAAAATTCTTTTTGTTGATTTTGAACATAAAACCCCACCAGGCCAACCCGTTTTCCCAAACTCTCTCTTGCTCTAAAATTCTTACCAACTCTCACAACAATACTGTCCAATAATTAATTAATAGACCATATACTGTCGAAATTACTCAAATAATTGAATGGAACCTATTATTGTCATACAGGAGGATCATCATCTAGTACAGTTGTAAACTGGAGTATATGGAAATGTGATGTGCATCGAGCAACAAAAAGAAATGCTAACGAAAAAACTAAACAAATTAAAGCTCCAGCTTACAATCGCATGATTGGTGAAATGTGATGTGCATCGAGCAATTTTTTGGTACCGAGAGGGTACCACAAAGAGAGCTTACCGTCGAGGGAGCACGAGGAGTAGCTGAGCACAACGGTTTTTGCCTACTTCGGATTCTTCATCTCGTTCGTCGTGCGAGAGAGAGAGAGAGAGAGTGGCTTCTTCTGTAGCGAACGGTAGATGGTGATGGATATCTTCTAGGGTTTTTGCGTAGACAGTGATGGATATCTTTTAGGGGTTTTCATCTCGTTCGTGTGTGCGTGAGAGAGGGAAAGAGTGAGAAATTTCGGGGATTTCATGAAGTGGCGCCCAAAATGAAAGCTAGGGATTCGATCACACCCTTACAATTTGGGGAAGATTTCATCACAGCTTCAGAGCGTGATGAAAAGCCCAGATATTTTCCGCAAATTGGTTTCCATCTCAGTTTGGGGAAGATTTCCATCACACCAGATAAGCGTGATGTTTCATCTCCGCGTTTGGGGAGTCTACCATCACAGCTGATAAGCGTGATGGATGTGGAGGTTTTAAGCGTGATGGATGTGGAGGTTTAAAGCGCGAATTCAATCACGCTTACAAAAGGCGTGATCAAAAAAAGATTGTATCTCAGTTTTTGTACGGTGGAGAAAAAGGTATAGCTTTTATCACAGTTTATTTGGTAAAGCGAGATCAAAACTTTACCCCTAAAAACTTTATCACGCTTTGGCTAAAAGTGAGATGGTTTAAAAATTCCAGGTGTGATCCATTTGTGTTATTGTAGTAGTGCTATTTCGCAAGATTGAGAAAGAAGCGTCGAAGGATTATATGACTGAAGTAATGACAAAATGATATTATTGGGCAGCAAATGCATATTTTATGTCAAATGGGAAAGACAACCAAGGGCGGATCTAGGACACTAATTTATCCTGGGCTAATCCAAACTTGCGCATAAATATGTAAATATTAAAAAATACACAAAAGAAAAGTTCAACGAAAAGTACAAAAAGCGTGCACTATTGAAATTAGACTTTACGATGTTTGAGACTGTAGAATTCATCTATAATTGAATATGAGTCAATATCTTCAACAAATTCTTTTTTAATGAAGATAATCATTGAATCCACAAGAAAACGAAATAAACATTACAAAGTTGCAATCTTTATCTAACTCGCAATATCTCACTCTGTTCACACACATCACACACTCTCACAAATATAGACTTATTTAGATATATGGAATTACAATACTAACATTTACCCAAAAAAAAATTACAATACTAACACTTGCAGGCTTTATTCATATAGACAACGCTTACTGTTACTCTAGTTGAAACATTGACAATGTCCGTGTTCAAAAGCATTTCTATGGATCCATAAATTGGAGGTATTCATTTATGTTATGTCAACTAACCTTAGCATTTCTATGGATCCATTTCGATTTTTCTAATTTGAGAAAATTTCCATGTGTGATTATGTACAGTTGCGGTGTAGATGGATCTAAAAGAATTCACCAATCCCAAAAATAGCAAACGGACTTCAATGATCTTGTATTAAGAGCAAAATTTGCTAGAACAATAACGGTAATTACGTAGGTCAAATAATGCGCAGGTGCGTATGTGTAAACGTCTTTCATAAGTAGTACTCCTATTTCAAAAGATTGAGAAAGAAGCGTCGAAGGATTATGTGACTGAAGTAATGACAAAATGATATTATTGGGCTGCAAATGCATATTTTATGTCAAATTGGAAAAACAACCAAGGGCGGATCTAGGACACTAATCGATCCTGGGCTAATCCAAACTTGCACATAAATATGTAAATATTCAAAAATACACAAAAGAAAAGTTCACCGAAAAGTACAAAAAGCGTACACTATTGAAGTTGGACTTTACGATGTTTGAGACTGTAGAATTCATCTATAATTGAATATGAGTCAATATCTTCAACAAATTCTTTTTCAATAAAGATAATCATTGAATCCGCAAGAAAACTAAATAAACACTACAAAGTTGCAATTTTTATCTAACTCGCAATATCTCACTCTGTTCACACATCACACGCTCTCACAAATATAGACTTATTTAGATATATGGAATTACAATACTAACACTTGCAGGCTTTATTCATATAGACAACGCTTACCGTAACTCTAGTTCAAACATTGACAATGTCCGTGACCAAAAGCGTTTATGCAAGGAAATACGGAAGAAATTAGCTACCTGTATAAAGAACAGAATCAAAGCCAAACAAACACCTTTGAACGCCCACGGAGAAGCAAAATACGTACGTCTCCGGTATGACATATACCTCGGCCAACAACGCTTACTATACTCGAATGCTTTTTGGCAGGCTTCCTCGAAAAAGAACCCCGCTACAACTTCCTTGCACAGCTTGTTTAACAATTTAGAGACGTCCTCATCCGTGCCGGAGAAGTTGCTATAACGTTGGCTTTACTAAGCACTTCGACGTCCTTCTCAGAGTTAATTAACACGTCCATGAGTTTTGCGTACGATGTGAAGTACCGCCGAACCCCAGGGCAAAACTGTTCAAAGGCAATGAGGTTTCTGAGGAATGACTCTGTGACGTCGTTTTTTTTTGCACGGCAAAAGAAATTTTATTGCACCAATGAAGATAGATACAATAAAATAGGGAAAAAGTAGTACGGCATCACAACGAGAGGGAAACATCCCAACTAGGTTGGCACCTAACCCGCCCGACAATCATATGCCACTAAACCCCAATCGTGGTTGGCAAGAGACCAACCACAAACAAGCCTATTTAGAGTCTCAACAAATCCTAAACAGTTTTCCAAAAGTAATCTCATACAAAGCCTCAACAAAGCCTAAACAATTTTCCAAAGCAGAGTTTTACGAATCCAGCAACTAGCTGTCAAAATGTGGATATCCAGCAGCTATAGCAGCAGCAGCAAAGGGTAGTTCAGGCTGCCAAAGTGTGGAGCAAGCAGCTATAGCTTCAGAGAGCAAAATGTGGAGTAGCCCAAAATGCCATAATCTTAATGCATTTAAATTTCCAGCTTCAATCATGAATGATCATGGATCGCATCAGGCATAGAATCAACAAGAATTCAGCAAGCAACTATAGCAGCATCAACAAAGTCATGGTCATTACCCAGTGTAGATTCAAAACAGATTCAAGCATAACCACATCGAAATCAGGGGCAGCAGCATAATGAAATAAACTCTGCAGCAGATTCAAATAGCAGCAGCAAAACAACGGCAAATCAGGAGCAGATACAGCAATAAGAATCAGAATCAGCCACCAGGGTGAAAGAGAGCCATGAGAATCTGGGGCCCTCTATATCAATGAGACTCCTCAAGAGATGAGACACAAACACTTACCAACAACCAAGACAGACTCAAGGACTCAAACCAAAGAAAAGACTCAGGACAAAGACAAAAGAAAGGGTAAAGACAATGACAGAAAAAACATACAAACCGCCAGAACCATGCCAGACCCAAACCAAGTGAACAAAAATAAAAGAGACAAACCCCAGAGGTAGCAAAGCCCAAAACAAGACCCAACACTCAACCCACCACACCCAAACCCAAAGAAACCCCAAAACAAAATCCATAAAGTAAAGAGATATCAAGGACTACCCACAAATACAACCCAACACCCAACCCACCACTCACAAGCCCAAAAGAACCCCAATTCAAAGACCCAAAAATTATAAGGACACCCTACAAACCTCCCAATCCACCACCCTCAACCCCATATCACAACCCCACATTTAGAATATCAGAAGAACTTAGACTGCCTCTTTAATGCTCTTAAGCCTGAATATAAAGTCACTGATCGAATAATCCCCAACCTTCCATTTTGACTTCACCCAAAAGGCCACTCTGTGACGTCGTTTATAACGACAGTTGGGATTTCAAATGTGGCCCGATAAAACCACCAGCGTATGCCTCTGGGTTCTCTGAACTTGACGTCGAATAGATTGTTTCCCTCAATGGGTACAAACTTAACTCCTCCGTGGTCGAGCTCTGATGCACGAATCTCTAATGCACTAAACTTCTTTGCAGAATTTTGCTCATCTTCGCATCGCTTATCCTCCCATTGATCACCTGGACCGTAATAATCGTGTAGTAAATGGAGAATATGATGGTACACCTTTTCCAATGGCGCCTTTTTTTCCAATGGTTCATTTTCTTTTGAATAATCGCGAACGAAAAGCACACAGTCACTAGGCGAACAACAACCAGTTTTCTTCACCCTACCACTATTATTGCCTTCTGGACTTATAATGTCTGCAAAGTACGAAACGACATACTCCTTGAGGGATAACTTCTTTCCCCCCGGGATCTCATCGTCGGGGAACTCATCCACTGTGAGTCTGAACAAATCCTCAAGCACGAAGAAAGGAATCTGGTTCTCGAAGAGTAGCAAGTCGTGTTTGACAATGTTGGCAATCAAAATATTATCCAAAATAGGATCTAACTTTTGTTTTTCGCCAAAACACTTTGGTTGTTCGCCGTTGCCGCTGCTACTCGAGGCCTGAGACAAAAATGTTTAAGTGATGCCTAGTTAAAATAGACGCATGGTTTCCTGCTTTTCGGAATGCAAAATTACAAATCAAATTTGTACATATATCCAGCTTTACCTAAAAAAATTTTTGGATACGTTATTATGACCGATTTATTTGACCGGTTTAGGACCCCAAAGAGTCATAGCCGGTCTTTCTCTTAACCTTAATTGCGTACCTTTGAGTTGCCACTGTCTCCTCCCTTTGTAGTAATTTTTGCTGCTTCTTTCGTTTTTTTATCACAGTAGGAGGCGTAGAGGAGTTGAAGGATGAAGCAACCATCGACCAACATCATTTCCGCCATCTCATCGTCCTTCAGCTTGACTTCTTCTGCGTAGTGTTTCTTGGCCTTGTCTACGCACTCCTTGGCCTTCATTTTCTTCTCACATTCTTGTAGCAACTCCCTTCTTTTCTCGTTTAGTTCTTTACTGTTATCCTCTTTTCCTTCGGCCACTCGATCTAATAGGTAGTAGGTGTAAAACATTTTGACATCTCGCATAGACTTTTGAAGCTGTTCTATGTCCCGGTGAAGAGGGCCGATAGCGATGAGGCGAGGGGTGTCAGCACTTTTGTTCAGCTCACGAAGATCTCCGGGCAACCTGTGAATTCGAGCAAGAGAGAACAAGGATTCGGCTTTCTGGCCACCTTGAAAGATTCTGTCGTGAAGGCTCGAAGGGTCTTCAATATTCGTGTCCTGATCATTCCCCCCTAGACTCATTTTAGTTGAGTGGAAATATATATGGTTTTTGATAAATGAAATCGAGTAAGCAATTGTCTTGTTCTGGGTAGGTTTTTTGGGTGCGTGAAAATGAAATAGATAATTAGAATTGTTCTGGGTTTGAGAATGTGAAGAGCTAGCCCCTGCTGTCATTATCTATATATAGAGGCTTCATCCATTTTCATCGCTGCATTATTGTTGTAAGGCCTTGTTGTCCTATAGATTTTAGTTGCATTTTATGAAAATCTCATAAAATGAATATTTTATAGAGGGGTGACAAAATGAAGTTATTTTTCCTATAGATTTTAGGTGCATTTTATGAAAATCTCATAAAATAAATATTTTATAGAGGGGTGATAAAATGAAGTTATTTTTCCAACTGATAAAATGTAATGATTTTCCTATAGATTTTAGGAGGATTTTATGAAAATCTCATAAAATCGTTTTTACATTTTATATGTTGAGATTGAAGTATCATAAAATGTGAGATTTTATGTCCCAAACATCTGTTGAAGAACGCACCCTAATTATGATTATTAGTACTGATAACAGTTCTCAAAATTTGAAATTTATGTGAAATTATAACTTAAAAGTTGTGGGACCACATTTGAATAAAGAACAATATATAATTCCGGGTACCCATAAAAGGTATCCCAAAACCTACCTTGAAAATAGAATGAGTGGTTCAAATTCATTTAGATATTCACTGTCGGAGTACCTACAATTTCCAATAAATTTCATATTAAATAAAGGAGTACTAATAGTTTGGAAACTTTCCCTAAATAAATGTTCTGAATACGTACCTTTCTTGTTTGTTGACCAGCATAGTTTCAAGTGAGATTTTTTTTTTTTTTTTTTTTTTTTTTGAGAACTAGGTAGAAATATCAAGCATAGAAAGTCTCAAAGGTACCAATAATGTAGATACAAAAGTTAAACATCATTAATTAGAGAGCTATCGGGCTGAAAAAGGAGATCCATCACCGATGTCCGGGTGAGGAACAAAAGAGGCCAGAGCATGCTTAGCAAGTAAGTGTGCCCGCTGAACATACTGACGCGCAACCTTCGAGATCCTACAAAACAACAGCTTGTTCACTTCCGCTGCCAGGTTGAGCAACAATAACGTGTCAAGATGATGACAATCAGCCCTCCCTGCTATCTGCATAATTGCATTGAAATAATCAAAAAACACATAAACCACATTTATAATTTTGATTTAAAGCCCATCTAATAGCTTCATAACAAGCTTGAATTTCAGTTTGGATAGGTGTCAAACTAAATGAAGATAAGGGCTGCTTTTCAAGTGAGAAAATTTGATACGCAAAAAAATAAGGGTGCTGTTCTTAGACACTTCATTGCATATAGGGAGGAAAAAGTAAATCTCAAAGGGGTGCCTTTCTTCTATAATGACATCCATTTGGTCGTTTTTTCAATTGTTTTTTTATCGGTAAAAAAAATTTCATTAATCTTTGAAAAATGATACAAAGATTAAACGGATCTTCGGGACATTGGCAAAAAGTCACACTACAACCAAATGTAAAAGGTAGGCAGAAAGCCAACCAAAACATCATAAGCAAAACGAAAACTGCACACCCGCTAAATTAACCCAAACATCTACGGCTGGAATGTACGAAAACCAAAACAACAAGCCGAAAGAAAAAACCAAAGACGAAGAAAAATAAACCAAAACCCACCAACCACTGAAATTAAAAAGAAAAATAAGAAAGTATTAAAAATACCAAAGTACAAGAGGGCGATGCCAAGAAATAAACTCCTGGGAGAACCCGTATTCATATTCAACTTTTTGAAAATGCAGAGACTAGGAGGATCACCAATATCTATGCTTTTGTTTCGTGGGCATCTCATGCTAATTCCTACAATCACTCCAAACAGACATTTTACAATTTTGCGTCTGGCCGTGTGGGGTGAGTTGCCCCCAACAGCTACTGACAAAGAAAATCGAATCCAAAAATTTACGAGGGAGCAATCCCAAATTTCAAGCTAAGACCACGTGGCCAACTTCCTAGGGTTAAATGTGCTTTCTTAGCTAATTTTGCCACCGTTACAATCCTAATTTTTTGAATCTTATTCTCAGATCTTGAGAGAGATTAACAGAATTAAGGAGGGAAAGAATGACAATTAAAAACGAAGAACGAGCGAGAGGACAAGGAGGGCTATGTATGTATGTATGTATCTAGGCTCCAGATTTGACACGGGGACCTTGTACTACGCAAAATGCACTTCATCCGGCCGTCCATTTCGACAATGCACGACTCTGATTTACTCCAAACAATAAACGATCGGATTAAATTTAATGCTCGGATTGAGAGGGTGTTCCACTAAGGTGGTTTTTTGAAAAAACTAACTTTTCACGGTTTTTTATGTGATGTATTGTGAGAGAATGACTTGTCTCGGTTTTTGAAAAAAATAATTTTTTGTTAGGGGAACACCCCCTGAATCCAAGCCATTTATTATCGAAATGGACGATTGTTTAATTCACTACACGTACGGTGCAGTCAATTTTACGCACTACACCATCCCTTGTTTAGAGTGATTTTGACCATACGAAAAGTGTCTATTGTGCCAATAGTTTTGTCATTTTCAAGGTATAGCAGTGGTAAATAGTGTGATAGCTATAGATCAGTTCGTGATAATTGCTTCCTTCGCTTGATTTAAAGAGGTCCCCAAATATGTGAATGGAATTCCTTTTCCCTTCTAAGAACCCCAAGTTTGTCGTTACCTGCGTGTTTAATATTGTAAGTGACATGGCGCCGGAAGAACTTACTTCAAATTTAGTTTGTCCTAAATTATTATTATTTTATTTTTTTTAAAGGACAAAAAAGATTTTATTAATCAAGTACGGAGAATCGGAAATACAAGATTAAACGGGGCAAGAGAAAAAAAATCAAAACGAGAAGCAGAATCCCAACTAGGTTAGCACCCCACCCGACAACAATCATTTTCTTCTCGAGATCCAAAGGTATGACCTCAAAACCTCACATGTTCTATTAACTTTTGTAGGGCCAGTTTATACATTGACTCTTTCCTGATTTTGATTGGCTCTTGCTAGTGAATGGGGAGATTGGTCTCCCGACATTAGTCGAGGAATTGCTCGGACTCCAATGCACCATATATATCTCCGCCGCCTCTGCCTTCTCCACTCCTAGTCGTATTGGCCAACTTCCTCTTAACAATAGGTAATTGGAAGAACAACATAGCTATCAATCCGGGCGAGGTCCAACTCTTCTTTGATCGATTTTCACTTTCTTTGAGAAATGCTTACCGCCTTTCATCGCCATTCCAGTACTAACCCATGTTTGTCTTTCCATTCAGTTGGATAGTTCTTCTATGACTAGCTTTATTAACAATCTTCATCTTCCCAAATGCTAATTCAGCATTGTCATGATTTTCAAGTAGGATTCAGTGATAATTGTTCATGACTCAGATAACTTATTTATTTCCTTTCTAATGGTATTTCTCCGTAAAATTGTGTTTTTCAGGTGATTGAAACACCGACATAAAGGTTACATATGATTCAGGCCTCATGTGCTCCAGCCTCTAGTTGATGTTTGTGATGAAAACCAAACTAACAAGGGTAATGTTATACCAAGAAAATACGCACACAATGATATTCCTAGACTTGCTTTCCATCCCTAAGGTGACTTGTGATTTTGAAAAATATCACATCATTCTGGTCAAGAATACTACTGTTGAAATTCTGTACATTTTCCTAATAAGAAATGTCTAATTGTAGCATATTCGTTTTTTTGAATTCTATTGTTTTTTCCAATTCTTTTCCCTATGAATTCTGGATATCTTTCATGGTGTAGAAGTAAATATGACTTGTTTCTTGTGTTGAGTGTGAAGCCAAATTTTGCGTTTGGAAGTGTTTTTTGGGCGGTCGCAGCATCGGTAGTCCGGACTAGCAAAGAGGAAGGAAAAACAAGCTCGCAGCAGTGGTGGTTTGGGCCATGGTTTTGGTGGTCCAGACCATGTGCTTGCGCCCTTAGATTGTATTCCAATATTATTTCCCCAAACGTAGGATTTAGGCCAGCGATAGCATGATAACCGATAAGTCCGGGTCGATTCCACAGAGACCGAATGCGCTGAGCGTGATGGTTGATTCGTGAATGAAAGTTTTAGCCTTAAAGCGGCGAACTTGGCTATGTGATTTGTTTGGTGGAATTCTCTTAACTTCGAGAACGACTCGGAATTTGAAAAGACTAATTAAAAGAAGACAAGGTTTAGGGGTTTACAACACCCATGACTTAGGCCGATTCATTCTCCTCTAAAATAACCGGCTCGGGGACATCGTTAAACAACCCCGAACGGAAGATTTGGTATTTAAACTCGTTTGACTAGAACTGGTGTTTCTCAAATAGTAGGATTCTTGTGCCATTTATACAAACATTTTGATTGACATCGCTCTAACCATCACACGTGCCAAGTGGTCAAGCACTTGGCTACGTGTGATCAAAGGGATTAACAAATCCAAATTTTGATACATAAAATTAATCCTAACTCTTTGATTAACAAGCGATGTTTGCAATATGACGAGGAGAGCTAAGCAACCTAAGTCACAGGGTGCCACTCACCCCAAGACCGAGCCTAAAACGACTACTCGATCATAACTAAGAAAGACATGACTAATTTTGCAAAGGAAATAAAGAACATGACACGTGACTTAATAAACTGATTTTTATCAAAGTTCCTAAGCTTGCCTACCACTTTAAGCCTTAAGAAAATCACAAATAACAGTAAAAACTAAGGTTTAAGAAGGAAATGACTAGAAAACGTAAACAAACTTGATTTCTATAGAGATCCAACAAGTAGCTACAACATTAATAAACGTCAAATTAACGGGAACTTAGTACTTACTTGAGTATTCTAGAGAGAGAGCTTAAATTCTCTCCAATGGAGGAGAGAGGGGAGAGCAAATAAAACTAGGAAATGAAATAAAAGGGAAAGTATGGGAGAAGGAGAGATGAGAGAGGTGATATAGTCTTTCACTTCTCTCTCTAATAAGTTACAAAAAGTCCTCACAAAGGAGAGAAACATTCCATAAATAGAAAGTGCTCAAAAAGTGGTTGGCGGGCATTTCTGGACCGATCCAAAATAATTCCGGATCGGTCCGGATTGGTCTGTTGAAATTTGGAGCAAAGTGGATCGGTCCAGAATAATTCCGGATCGGTCCGGATTGGTCTGGTGCTGCCTGGATGAATTTGGACCGATCTAGATTTGTCTTGTATTAATCTGGATTGGTCTTGATTTGAATTTGACGTCTTTGATCACTCCCATTGGATTGCTTGCTTCCAGACTTCCTCCAAAACACTTAAATGAGTTGTGCGACCCTCGGGGGAGGTGTTCCTTAGTCACTTGAGTGCTCGTTCACTCCCGGACTCCACCGGGAGTTTTTGTGAGCGTCAAGCACAGCTTCAAAGCCATTGGCTTGTCTTTGTGACTTTTCGACTTCCCGGGCCCTAGCCAAATCATCGTTTCTTGGCTCTTGAGGCCCGGAGTTGGCGTGCCATGGGGCACGTGGCCCTCGGTAGCTTGGGACGGTTCCCAATGCGCTCCAAAATGAGCTTATTCACGTGTTTCACCTGTAACTAACAAAAACAACACTACACGCATATCAAACATATAAGGCGCGGAATCGCGTGTGTGTGAGTAAAATGAGCTAGATAAGCCCGGATATCTACAATAGTACAGGTTTATCACACCCCCCAACTTGAACTTTACTCGTCCCGAGTAAACTCATCTAAATTAACTTCCTAGCTATGCTTAAGTAAACTTCCCAAAATCTAAAGATACAAAACCTATACACAATAGACAAAAATTAGGCAAGATTCGAACACACCCCGGTAGAACCAATCACGTGCGACCCACGCAAATGCATGCCATGAACTAAAGTGAATAACTATGCCATAACAATCAAGCACACGCACCATATCGAGTGTAGATTCCAAAAACTCACAAGGATACGCTCAAATTCGAATTTTGTCCACTTATTGAAATCTAATCACATCCCATGACCGGCCCTAGCGAGAAAAATGCAATGGCGAGAAACAAAAGAGCCATGCATGCTATCAAAAGTACGCCGAAAGAAGAAGAAACCAATTATTGATAACTAAGCTAGCTAAACTGGAAATCATGCTTAAACAAATATAAATACCAACCATGCCTCATCGGAACACAAATAACTTGAAAAAACATATGTTCAACGGTTTTGTTCCAGTGTTTGTGTTCATTTGTGTTCCATTTTTTTTTCAAGGTATTTGTGTTCCGATGAGACACTTAACGATATCCGATCGAGTTGATTTTTGGTAATCTTGTAGTACTCGACGAGATCTACGCGGTGAACGTCTCCGATAATCGGAAAAATTTCGGCGCGACAGCGCCATGAGGGCTGCACAGCAGCAACCCCAAGTCCTTATTACCACCACCAAGGAGAAAAAAGTGCAAGGCGTGGGACACCTGACACCACGCAGGAAGGCGGGAAAAGGCCAAAGCTCACAAACATGGAGCCTATATATCCAAATTTTCATGAATTAGGGAGGGTTTCAAAACCAATAAAGCCCAACTTTTATTCAATTATCTTTTAATTCAATTACGGTTCCGCAAAGTACCCATTTTCCTTAACCCGTTTGAGAAATTGTTATTTTTTTTCCAAGCCTAGCCTAGATCTTTTACGTTTTCATGTAAGCTTTCCCTTCAACTTTGTTAATCTACCTAATAAAGTTCGATTTTATTTATTGTTGCTCTCTCGTTTCTCACAACGGTTAAGAAATTATTAAGTCATTTCATCAAAGAAAACCACAAACCATCATTTGGCCTCACCCTTACCCTTAAGTCAAACACCAATCACTTGAAGAAGCTAGATAAAGGTATGCAGGGTTTATACGAAGTTGGAATGGCTTTATACGAAGTTGAACATTTTTCATACTTCTCTTCCTCTCTTTGAGATTGAACAGGCCCAATGGTAGTGTTGCACATAAGATGTTTGTAAAAATGCCTCTTTGAATCCCAAATTCTAGATGGCCAGTAGGTCTTCCCTCAATCACTCTTTTAGAACTGGTGAATTGTGAAAATTTCATTTTGGAAACAAGTCATTGTTTCTCTCCGTTTCAAATAATTCGAAAGTTCGCTTCTTTTTTTTTTTGTATCTACACCAATAGGATTGAACTTTTTTCTTTCTTCTCCATTTTTTCCTGTATAGCGGCCACATAGATTGTTATGATCTGTAAGATGGGATGAGCATGGCATATATTTCCGCCAAAGCCGCTAATAAGGGATGGGATGCTTCGAGTGATAACAAGAACTCATTGAGACGTAAAGCTACTTATGTCTCCAGACTCTACAGATTAACGTTGCATCTTTTATAGGTCAATTAACATGTTCATTGTTGAAGCCTTTTGTATGTGAACCTGATTGTATTCTCTGCTAGTACGCTATCTTGGTGAGGTTGACTTCTTTGTATTTATCAATTATCTTTCTTCCTATATCAAGAGATGATGATTTTCCTAACTTTTTTGCTTAGGATCAAGTCACGAATTGGTCCCCCTTGGTTTCATGGGCAAAAGGAAGACGATCGATATGGAGACATTCATTTCTACTGTCAAGCACAAGGTACTCCCGGTATCAGTTAACTTGCCAAAATTGTAACATTAAACTTTTCATAACAACTAAGCTACTGGAGGATGAAGATTCAGATGTTAAGCATTTGATATTCGTGTAAGAGATGGTGTTTGGATGTGTTTTATGGTATGTATAAAAGGAGTAAGCCTGCATTGCTGCCATGTTCAAGTTTCTTTGAATCTCTCGCGACAATTTAATGTTGTCCCAAAATCTCATTCGCAACCAAAATTTAGCTTCAAATGACCTCGATTAGGTTTTTTCTAGTACCAGCTACAAACGACTCATCTGTAGTCAAGCATTGTGTTGCAAATAGGGACAGACCAAGGGGGGTGGCAAATATTCCCACTAGATACACTAGTTGTTCAGGTTAATTTGAAAAAAGTCTCTAGGATTGGCCCATATAAGTCCCTTTAATAAAACAGTAAATTCATTAAGTTGTTATATATGTTAAATACTTGTAATGTAAAGTTTAGTGGGTAAGAGTTATGTATTGAGCGAATATTCGCTCGTGGTGCTATTTTGGCCCTGAGATGCTCCTACCAATTAGGGACCAAATAACTTCGGTGCTATTTTCTCGTCTTATATGAATCAACTTTTGATATTTTTATTTTTTTCTTATACTCTCGGCACAGATGACTAAATCTCCAAAATTATGAAAAAAAAAAAAACAAATAATTACAAAAAGTAAAAAATACCATACTAGAAATTTCGGGAGAAAGGGCCCTACTGGTATAGAATTTGCTAAAAATAGAGTCCTCTGCCTTCGCTCTCTTAGTAACCCTACCATGAATCCTCTATTAAACCCAATGTCTTTTTGTCATCCATTTTCTCTATTCATACGATGCTTGATTGTATTTTTACCAAAATAAAAAAAAAAGAGGAGGAAAAATGTTTCATTGCAGGATTCTCTCCTTCACGTGGGGATCCAGTACCCATGAAATCTCACAAAACATGAGGAATGTGTCAATGGGTGGAAAGAATGTTGGTTTGAGGTTGCAACATAATCGACGTGGTGATTACCGAAAAAAAACATAATCGACGTGGCATCAATGGAATGGTTGTTCATAATCCTCTGGTTTACAAAGAGCGACTTTTCAATTTTCCAGTGATTCTGGGCGAGTTTTTTTCTGGGTTTCTTTGGTTTTTCTTGATTTTGTGAGTTAGCAGTGTGTTGTGCAATTGACATTGTGAAGTGTTTGTAGCTTTTATTGACACAAGTAATTGAAAAATAGGACCCGCGAAAAAGTATAAAATAATTTAATCCACTTAATTAAAGTGAATTGGTAGAAAATCAGTAAATATAAAGACATTTGATATCTTGTTCTGGATGATTATTTTTTTTACATCTTAATATTGTTGTTTTATTGGAGGTATTCAATCATACTATGCTATTAGCATTTCTATAGATCCATTTCGATTATTCTGATTTGAAAAATTATACATGTTTGACTATGTCTAGTTTCTTCTGAGGATGGATCTATGAGAATTCGTCAATCCCAATAATAGCAAAGGACTTAAATGATCCTGTATTAAGAGAAAATTTTGCTAGATCAAACACTAACAGTAATTACGTAAGTCGCATAATGTGCGTGTGCACATGCGTAAGCTTCTTTCATAAGTATCTCATTGTCTAAAATTTGCAACAGCGAGAACGGAGGGTCGAAGGATTGCGTGACTAATGTAATGACAAAATTATACTAGTGGTCTACAAAATGCATATGTTATGTCATACGAGAAAGGCAAAGTTACGTACTTCTTGAACACTATACATTCAGATAGACAATGTTAATAGCAATTCTAGTTGAAACATACACAATGTGTTGGTTAAAGTTTTTGCAATTGAAGGCACACACAGAGAGAATATACACATATGATCATACACACTCACGTTTTTATTTAAACCAAATAAACGTACATTATAAAGTTGAACAAATATATGAATTTCTACACAAATATTATGAATCCGCATGTGAATGTTATGAATGTCAAGCAAAATATAATAAAGCTTAAAGCAATTTAAAGAGTTGCTTACCCTCTGCACCCAAATAGAGATATGTATCTTACATTTACCTATCAGAAATTTGCCTTGTTTTGAAAGATTGGTTCTCTCTCTCATGGAATTGTTGGAAAATGTCATGTCAGCAAACAAGATTAAATTTTACCTTTTAAACTGACTGCAAATATTAAAGGGGTATCATTTAACCACTACTTGTGTGAATCCATTGATTCACCTTTTTAAGGACTTAATTATCTTTTTGATCCCCAAAGTATTAGCGAGTGGCCAATTTGGTCCCCAACACAAACATTTGTTCAATTTAATCCCCACCGTTTAAAATGTGTGTCAGTTTGGTCCCCATCCCTAACGCCGTCCCACTTATCAATAAAAAATGAGGGTATACTTGGTATTTTAGCATAATTGATCAAAGTACCAAATATTATTATCTTGAATAATTCCAGAAAATAAGAAAAGAAAAGTCACAATCTAAGTAAAAATTAGTAAATAAAAACGGCATAAAAATAATTACAGTAAATAAATAACATTGAAAGTTTGAGTTTAAATTTCAGTACAGAGTGGAGATACTCTTATTAGTCTTATATATATTTGCACAAAATGTAAAAGTTTTTTTTTTTAACAGGGGAAAAAGAAAAAAATAAAGTTATAACACAGTTGCCCTAGTCTTTAACGTCAACGATGACCCCTTTCTCTTTCCAGTCGACAGAATCTGGCAAACTCTCACCGTCTCCAACAACATACTGGTCACTCGTCTTAGTCGCCGTTAACCTCCATTTCAAACCGGCCTTAGTTCCCGAATACATGGACTGCTATTCCTCGATGGTTCGATTAGCGAACCGGTTCAGACGAGGCTTGTAAGTCGGGTTCTTAGATCTCCCATGGGGTTCAATGATCGGTGCCAATGAGAGGGCTAGGTGTAACGATCTGCCCCCACCTTGCACATTATTATCCGCTTTGGCTGCCCAAGTTCTTTAGACTTCCCAAAAGGTCACCCATCCCTGGATTGATCTAGGGTGAGCACACTTAACTGTGAAGTACCAACGAGCTTTGACGCTCGGGCTCTTGACGCCTTGTCTCTTCCTCCACCCAAAGATGTTGGACCAATTGTTCAAGCGTAAGTTTCTCGGTTTTGTGTTTGAGATCCTTTTTGTAGCTTTCCATAACGGAGGAAGCTTATCAATAACAGAGGATACAACAATAGATTCATCCATATTCATGTTCGTAATCTTAAACTGATTTAGAATGTGTTACAACTCATGCATTTGATCAATGACGGGCTTAGTATCAACCATACGAAAATTCATAGATCGGCTAACGATAAACTTCTTACCTGTAGCGTCGTCCGTTAGATACTTATCCTTAAGAGAATCCCAAACTTCCTTTGCCGTAAGTGCATTCTGGTAGACATCAAATAGTGAATCTGACAGCACATTCAGAATATGACCTCGGCAGATGTAGTTTAACCACATTAGCCTTATGAATTTCGTTTAACCACAACTGAATAGCGAAAATTCATAAGGCTAATGTGGTCATTTGGGCTTGACCAATTAAGGCAATTCCAGAGGGTGTCAGACATTAAATAGTGGGAGTGGAAGACTCTCCTTCAAACGCGCGTGTGAAGGCCACTATAGTCCACCTATTGGGCTGATTTTAGAAAAAAGCCTTTTTAAATTAAAAGAAGTTGGAAAGATGAGATAGCCTAGAGTAGCCTAGCAGAGCCTATTATGAGGTCAGCCGAAAGAATCCTTGTATTATTCCTGTTGTCAGCCGAACCACGGAACCAGAATTCTTGTCAGTTGAAAGGACACGAGATTATTTGTTACGAAAACCTAAGGGCTAGTTTGGCTTAAAAGTGGATTATGATTTTTTGGTTTTTTCGTTTCGTCTTTATTCAATTTTTTTTTGCTTTTGTTAGTTTCGTGTCAAGATTTTGTGGTTTTTGGATTTCTCTCGGCGAGACGAAGCTAATGAGTATAAATTTATGGTCAAACCAAATATTTTTTTGAATAAAGCCGAAATACTTAGATTATTGGCCAATAGTTTGGTGGTTAAATATGGCGTTATGTGATTTACTCTATAAGCATAATTGGTGTATCATCAGCGTGATATGCAACATAATACAATTAAGATAAATCCCACTAATAAATAATTTAATGCTTTTCATCTAGCCCCTGGTTAGACAAGCAAAGGAGTAGAATCATACGATGGCCATAGTTTGGTGGTTAAATTGGAGCTAGGATGTATGTCAAGGTGAAGATTCTAGAAAATCACATAAAGGCTAAAAAATGGATCGACTTACTTGTTCTTTATTTCTGCACTTCTATTAGGTCTCCTTTGGCTAAATCCAAAAAATTACTAGTTTTTTTATTTTTTTCGTTTTGTCTTTATTTTAAAAAAATTGCATTTGTTAGTTTTCGGTTGATTTTTTGTGATTTCTTGGCTTGTCTCGAAAAGAGGAATCTAATTAAAAAGTATAAAATTATTAGCCAAACTTAATTTTAGTGTGATCTGTACTTGCAAGGTTAGTGGGTAAGAGTTATGTATTGAGTGAATGTTCACTAATGGTGCTATTTTGGCCCTGAGATGGTGCTACCAATTAGGGACCAAATAACAATTCGGTGCTATTTTGTCGTCTTATATGAATTTTTTTAACTTTTATTTTTTTATTATACTCTCGCACAAATGACTAAATCTCGAAAATTATGACAAAAAAACTAAACAAATAATTACAAAAAGTAAAAAATACCATACTAGAAATTACGGGAGAAAGGGCCCTACTGGTACACAATTTGCTAAAAATAGTCCTCTGCCTTCGCTCTCTTTGTAACACTACCATGAATCCTCTATTAAACCCAAAGTCCTTTTGTCATCCATTTTCTCTATTCATATGATGCTTGATTGTATTTAACAATTTTTACCAAAATAAAAAAAAAGAAAAAAAAGAGGAGGAAAAATGTTTCATTGCAGGATTCTCTCCTTCACGTGGGGATCCAGTACCCATGAAATCTCACAAAACATGAGGAATATGTCAATGGGTGGAAAGAATGTTGGTTTGAGGTTGCAACATAATCGACGTGGCATCAATGGAATGGTTGTTCATAATCCTCTGGTTTACAAAGAGCGACTTTTCAATTTTCCAGTGATTCTGGGCGAGTTTTTTTCTGGGTTTCTTTGGTTTTTCTTGATTTTGTGAGTTAGCAGTGTGTTGTGCAATTGACATTGTGAAGTGTTTGTAGCTTTTATTGGCACAAGTAATTGAAAAATAGGACCCGCGAAAGTATAAAATAATTTAATCCACTTAATTAAAGTGAATTGATCATGATCTTGGTAGAAAATCAGTAAATATAAAGACATTTGATATCTTGTTCTGGATGATTATTTTTTTTACATCTTAATATTGTTGTTTTATTGGAGGTATTCAATCATACTATGCTATTAGCATTTCTATAGATCCATTTCGATTATTCTGATTTGAAAAATTATACATGTTTGACTATGTCTAGTTTCTTCTGAGGATGGATCTATGAGAATTCGTCAATCCCAATAATAGCAAAGGACTTAAATGATCCTGTATTAAGAGAAAATTTTGCTAGATCAAACACTAACAGTAATTACGTAAGTCGCATAATGTGCGTGTGCACATGCGTAAGCTTCTTTCATAAGTATCTCATTGTCTAAAATTTGCAACAGCGAGAACGGAGGGCCGAAGGATTGCGTGACTAATGTAATGACAAAATTATACTAGTGGTCTACAAAATGCATATGTTATGTCATACGAGAAAGGCAAAGTTACGTACTTCTTGAACACTATACATTCAGATAGACAATGTTAATAGCAATTCTAGTTGAAACATACACAATGTGTTGGTTGAAGTTTTTGCAATTGAAGGCACACACAGAGAGAATATACACATATGATCATACACACTCACGTTTTTATTTAAACCAAATAAACGTACATTATAAAGTTGGAGTACAACCTTTCTCTCACCTCACAATATCTCACACATGTACAGCACACTCTTACACAAATATAGACTTATTCACATATATGGAATTACATTAATACTCACACTTACACAGATTTATTCAGATAAATAACATAACGCTTATAGCAATTCTGGTTGAACCATCGATAATGGTCATCAATCAAGGAAACTGCGGACGAAACTAGTAATTTGTATCCCAAAAGCAATCAAAGCCAAAAAGAAACCTATGAACGCCCACGGAGAAGCAAAGTACGTACGTCTCCAGTATGCCATATACTTCGGCCACCAATGCTTACTATACTTGTAGGCATCTTGGCACTTCTTTTCGAAATAGAAGTCCTTTGGCTTTAATACAACTTCCTTGCACAGCTTGTTGAATAGCTCAGAGACGTCCTTGTCCTCGCCCAAGTGGTTACGTATAACTTTGGCTTTTCGAAGCACTCGGACGTCCTCCTCATCGTTAATTAACATGTCCATGAATTTTGCATAGGACGTAAAGATCATTTTAATCTCTGGGCAACATTGTTCGAAGGCGATGAGATTTCTAAGAAATGGCTCTGTGAGGTCATGAATATGGAGAGTCGGGATTTCAAATCTGGACCTGCGAAACCACCAATATAGGCCGTTACGTTCTTCGAACTTGACGTCAAATAGATTGTTTCCCTCGATGCCTACGCGTACAAACTTGACTCCTGCGTAGTCGAGGTCTTTTGCACCAATCTCTAATTCAGTAAATTCCCTGGGTGTTGTCTTGCAGCCAATAGTGCAACGCCAAGGCGAACAACAAAAACAAGCAACAGTGCAACGGCAAGGCGAACAACAACCCGGAATAGTGCAACGCCAAGGCGAACAACCACCAGCGGAATTTTCCCATTGATCACCTGGAACATAATAATCGTGTAGTACATGGAGGATATGATAGTAAACTTTATCTTTTCCTGACACCTTTTTCCCCTGTTCACATTCATTTGTAGAACCACAAACCCAAATGGCACAGTCACTTTGCGAACGACTACTAGCTTTCATCTCGCTACCACTATTTTCACTTTCTGGACATATAATATCGTCAAAGAACGAAATGACATACTCAGTGAGTGATAACTTCGTTCCCCCGGGGATCTTATCGTCGGGGATCTTATCCACTGTGAGTTTGAACAACTCCTCAAGCACGAAGAAAGGAATCTGGTTCTCGAAGACTAGCAAGTCGTGTTTGACAATGTTGGTTGTCAAAATGTTATCGAAAATAGGATCTTTTCGTTGTTCGCCACCGCCACTGCTCCTATCCTCTCCTTTATTATTAGGTTGTGGAACGCTGCTACTAGAGGCCTGAGACAATAAGTTTAAGTTACGTCTTTTACAAAAAGAATATATACAACCACCGACGCCGCTGCTGCCATCCTCTCCTTCATTAACAGGCTGAGGGGCGCTGCTACTCAAGGCCTGAAATTAGGGGTGCAAACTAGCCGAGCCGAGCCGAGCTTTGTAGTGTTCGAGCTCAGCTCGTTAAGTAAACGAGCTGAAAAATCGAGCTCGAGCTCGGCTCGGTCATAAACGAGCCGAGCCCTTATCAAGCCAAGCCAGGGTAATTTACTTAACGAGCCTTTTTAAACAAGCCGAGCCTACGTAATCGAGCCGAGTTTTTTCGAGCCGAGCCGAGCTTTAGCAAGCTCGTTAACTAAACGAGCCTGAAAATCGAGCTCGAGCTCGGCTTGTTTACTTATTGAACCGAGCCGAGCCGAGCCACGAGCTGTTCGCGAGCAGCTCGGTTCATTTGCAGCCCTACCTGAGACAAAAAGTTTATGTGATGCCCTTTACGAAAAGAATAGATACATCTTTTGTTAAAAAAAAAAATAATGTGTTGTTTCCCACTTTTCGGAATGCAAAATTGCTAGTAAATTTTGTAAATATATACCTCCGGATAGACCTGACAAATTGTTTGGATTTGTTATTATGACCAGTTCATTTGGTATATAATTCGTAACTAGCGGATGGGCACACACGGAGTGTAATATGCGAGGAGTGGGAGTGGATAATTTTTTTTGGAAAGGGGGTGGATAGTTGAGTTCGAGTACTTTTATTAAAGTATACCAATGTAAAATTTGATTTTATTACAATATTAGAAATCACTTTTACAACATCATTTCATAATAATAATTACATACGAGGCAACCGAATCAAGGTTCTAAATACCATATCTGCAAGTTAAAGTACCAGTTTTCCTATTTGTACCCGTGGGATACCGGATACTGTTTCCAATGTATCGCTTTAAATAGTCTTTCTTTTAAAATAGTTTTACAACCATTCATAAATTGAAGAGGTAAAGTATAATTTGGGTATTTGACACAAAGTAACACCAGCTATAAGTGAACATATGTTAAGTAATCATTGGAAATCCCATATTTTCCGTTTATTTTTCGATAGAAAGAAATCACAGTTAATATATTGCAGCTGTCGACCATTACACTACAGCAAGAAGAGACATGCGTACAACGGCAACACATAGACGAGTTTTCTTTTGGGTCAAGGTTAAATACCTACTTGCTCTTTAAACTATTATTATTATTATTTTTTAATCTTCTCTTTCAACTACCAATTGAATTCATTTCTCCCTTCAAATATTGTTTTCTTTTTTATTAAGGACAAATCACAATTTCCATCCAAAATTTGTGACGGAAACCATTAACCTTACCTTGTCTATTGTTTAAGAGCCAAACAAGAGGGTAATATGGACATTTCATAAACCTAAAACGGTGAGCCAAATTGGGGGTTTTTCTTTTGTCGATCAAACCAAACCCTCATCCAAACTCGAACACAGAGAGCCTCGCAGAAGATCGAATACAGGTCTCTTAGTTTAAAACTCTAAGCATGATATTTTCCTTCTTCCCAATCATGAAGATCCCCTCAATCACGATGCCGTTGCTGTATTGAGAGATAACCCGAAGATGTTTGAATCCAATGTCAGAAGGGCAATGTTTGGTGGTTATGCGGGCCAGACACTCTTCCCAGGGGCATTCCCAGGGGCATCTAAGCGGCTATTTGTGCATTGAAATTCATTGCTCAAAGGTGCAGAAACTTTACAATGGGTGTTTTTGCTTTCCATCAGAACTGATAAAAAGAGGATGGTACATATATACATATACGTATTGGGTATGCTACGTGAAACACTAATATAGCCTCGGGGTTACCTTGTCCATCTATCAAATGGATGAAAAACATGATTTGTCCTTAGTAAAGAAGAAAATGGTTGTTGAAGTGGGAAGTAAATTTTTTTTTAATAGTTTAAGAGGTAAGTAGAAATTTAACCATTTTTCTTTTTTTATTTAGCTCAATATGCATACGGAGGAGTTACTGTTTCCAATGAATGCATGTAATTAGTATTTTTGCTGCCAAAATTACAAGTACACTAGTGAGTAGTGTTATATAAGTGATGCTTTTAAATCTTGCAATGTTTAATTACGTATTTTAAGGATCACTTATATTTAAGTGAGGAGGTGTTAAATCCACGACTATATTTGTTAGTGCCACAAAGTATTTTGCAATATGCCAGTCTTAACCTCTCCAACTTTCGTCTTCTAGTACTTTAACAAAACTCCTGCTCTTCTAAGAGCACTTCCTCTTCATTCTCACTCATCGGCCCTATCCAACATCAACAATTCATCTGGGTCATTCAATCCACTAAAACAATCAATTAAGTAATTTGACATTTTTGTGATGAGGAGGTGTTAAATGCACGACCACTTTTGGTTATTCAATCCACTAAAACAATGAATGAAATCTTTTATTGTTTGGTTACTGTTTATAACTTTTTTTTTTTGGATAAACAATCGTATTTATTAATCTATATTTTCTATTTAGGACTCCCAAAAAGTCAGAGCCGGTCTTGCTTGCGTACCTTTGAGTTGCCATTGTCTTCTCCTTTTGGAGTACTTTTTCCTGCTTCTTTGGTTTTTGTATCATGGTAGCAGCAGAGGAGTTCAAGGATGAAGCAACCATCGACCAACATCATTTCCGCCATTTCACCATCGTGCTTCACCTTCACTTCTTCTGCGTAGCATTTCTTGGCCCCCTCTACCAACTGCTCCATTTTTTCCACACATTGTTGAAGCAGCTCCAATTTTCTTTTCCCCTGATCCTCTATTCCTTCGGTACATCGGAAAAATAGGTAATTGGCGTAATACATTTTGACGTTTTGCATAGTTTCTCTAGTTTCTCGGAGGTGGGACTGGGGGTTGTCCCGGTGAAGAGGGCCGATAGCGAAGAGGCGAGGGGTGTAAGCACTATCTTTCAGGTTACGAAGATCTTGGGGCACCTTGTGAATGTGAGCAGAAGAGAACAAGGAGTCGGTATTCATGTAACCTTCGAAGATTCTTTCGCTAATGTCCTTGGTGAAGCTCACGAGAGGCTTCTTACGGTCATTCTCCTCTTGGTCACTCATTTTAGTTGAGTAGAAATGTTGTTTTTGAGCAATGAAATCAAGAAAGCAATTGTCCTGTTTTGGGTGGGTGAGAATGGTTCAGGAAGCATGCGAATCAAGAACCCCTGCTATCATTATCTATATATAGAGGGTCGGCTCAACCATTTTCTTTCTTCTTATTTTTTTTTTTTTACTTTTTGGTGCAACGGAAAATGAAAGCTCAACCCTTTTAATCGATGAATTACTCATTGGTGTTTAGGCTTAAAAAGTCAATTTGGCTTTTTTTTTTTGTTTTATTTGATTTTTTTTGCGTTTGTTATTTTTGGATCGATTTTTTTTGTATTGGTTCGTCTTGACAAGAGAAATCAAAAAATGTCAAAGATTATGATTAGAACTCTCAAGTTTTTTGAATAAGAACAAAAAAAGTATAAAAAAAATGTCCTTTTTACTTGTTTTTGTCTTTATTCAAAAAATTTAAGATTCGATCAAAATTTTTTACTTTTTTTATTCCTTTCGCCGAAACGAACCAATCATACACAAAAAGTTAATGCAAAACTTAAAAATGTGAAAAAAAATACTCTCTCCGTCTCTTTTTAAATGTGTTACTTCGTAAATCCAACTTATTAAAGAAACATCATCGTTACACCATTCACATCAACTTTTTCCTCCACTTTACACTTTTCACATCAACTTTTACCCTTACTTTCCAAAATTATCCTCCACTTTTACCCATTAACTCTTTACCCACTAACTTTTCAAAGGGCAAAATAATAATTGTACAAACTTTTACCCATTAACTTTTCAAACCACACACTTATTTAGGGACAACCCAAAATGAAAATGTCTACATTTAAAAAGGGACGGAGGGAGTAAAATAAAGACGAAACAATAAGCAAACTGACCTTTTAAGCCAAAACACACGTATTGAAAATTTGGAACAATGTGAAATTGTGACTTTAAATGTTTGAGGGACCATGTTTTGATTTTCTCTCTCTCTCTCTCTCTCTCTCTCTCTCTCTCACACAGTACTTTCCGCATTTCACTTCCGTCTAGGAAGAACAATGATAGATATACACCCTCTCAACCACTTTCCACCACACCCTCTCTCACATGTGTGGTGGGGCCCACTGCCCCCCGCACATGTGAGAGAGAGTGTGGTGGGGAGTAGTTGAGAGGGTGTGTACCTATCATTTTTGGTCTAGGAATGAACAGTGTGCATTTGCCCAAATATGAATTGCAAACAAGCATGTCTGACTTTCATTTATCAATAAAAAATTGTTGAAATTCAGAAAAAAAAAAATCCAAAATATGTTAAGAGAAATCAATGGTCCAGATGTTGTGAATCTCGATTATTGATTTCTCTTTCCCAAACAAATTTAGACCATTAATTTCTATTTTTTTATTAAGTTCAAGAAAACTTTAATGTACCCTATCATCTCTTTTGCCAACTGCCCTTACCAAAGCTTTTTGGCGTCGGGCAAAGGATGTAATTAGATGCTCTATCTTCTAGATATATTCCAGAAATAGAGAAAATAAATGGGCTAAAGTGTAAACGAATAGTGCGTTAACCCAAGGGTTGGCCTAGTGGTCGAGACTTGAGAATTTGTTTTTCTCCTAAGGTTTTAGGATTGAAACCTTGTAAGTACTATCAACTCCTTTGGGGTCAATGATTTTAAATGGGCCCCTTGAAGAGGGCTGTGGCCCCAGGGTTACCTGAGGTGCTAAAAAAGATGACCCAGACACATATTTATCACAAAAAAATAAAAAGTGAACAATACGTTTGTCGAATTTTATTATTTTTTTTATGAGTGTACAAACTTAATTTAATCTTATTGGAATAGTATGTACTATTTGAAATTTAGTACAATTTGTTTAATATTTTTAGACATTTTGAAATTGATCATTTAGGATCCAAATTGAAGAGAATCAGACAAAGCGACCCTGAAGAAATTAAAAGCAGAGAAATTTTTTCTTTTTTCAATATTTTTTTTTTACCCTTTAAGTGAACTTTTCGGGATTATGGCCATATTTTTTTTCACTTTTTTAGATTTCATTCATCAAGACAAATGGTTTAATTCATAAATTATGGTGTGAATCTAACAAAAATTTGACACGATAATTTAAAATATAGGGGCTTTAAAATAATCAAATTGAAAAGATTTAATTGGGTTATGAAAGTGAAATGGCATGGTCACAGGGTGTAAAAGTGTTTTGGATGGCTCAGATTACCGTGAGAAAAGGTGGGGAGAGAGGAAGAATAAATCTAGACCGTCCAAAAGATTTTTGAAGAACCAAGGTGCTTGATCAAAAACTACGTGGCGATAAGCATTTAATTCTTGAAGAGTTGAAGTTGCATAAGAGTGAAGACACTTTTCCAAATTTGACTCCAAAAAAAAAAATTCTGAAATTTCAGAGGAGTTACGTGACGCATGTGCCCTACATCAATGTGGCATTAGGGCACCGGTGTCCCACTAAATCTAAGCCATTAGATCAAAAGTAGTTGCATCTAAGCCATTAGATGAAAACCACCAAAAGAAAAAGGGTGGTTTTTCTATTTTTCCGGGCAATTATACTTACTATGAATACAGGCTTTTACTTACCACAAACATAGGCTTTACTTACCACACGTATAAGCCATAAATTGTAGTAAGTAAATCCTATATTTATGGTAAGTGTGATCTATTTTTATAATTTATAGACCTAGTGTTCGTGGTAAAGAAAACTGGGACACCAATGTCCCAATACCAGTTTGGGGTACCACAGCACGACCCATATATAAGTGAATTGAATTTTCTTCCCCTTTCAACAACCGAAAGTTTGTCATTTCCAACATGTAATGCCATCTGCAGGAAGGAGCAAGGTCCGTAAGGACAAGTTGCTTTAAATTTCGTGTCCTCCTTCGTTCTGATTTTTCAACTCCCACTAAATTAATATTGACAGGTGACTCATACAAATTATTAGGTGGTTTTAATAAATAAAAATATGAATAATTTTAGAGGATCAGAGCATAAAAAAACTCTTCTTCAGTGCGTAGCTTATTATCATATTGTATGTCATTGCTGACCCTGCTAGTAATTTGTATGGGTCACCTGTCAATTTTGATTTAGGGTCCTTCGGCAAAATTAATAAACCAGTTTATTTTTGGTTATCGTTATCCAATTTTTTTCCGTATTTGTTAGTTTTGTATTTTTTTTTTGTGATTATTAATTCGTCTCGACGAGAAGAATTTAAAAAAAAATTATTAACCAAACTAAATTTTTTGTAAATACAGACAACAATGATCCAATAATTCAAAAAAATTTAGGTTATTTATGTATATAGATAACTTTTTAAAATTTATCACAGTTGTTTTTACTTTCTAAATTCCTCTTGTCGAGAAGAACCAATAAACCACAAAAAATGATGCACAACTAGCAAATGAAAAATATTTTAAACAAAAATAAAAAAATAAACTGGTTTATTTATTTTGCCAAAGGACCCCTTAGTAGAAAAATCAGACCAAATTAAGAGGACACCAAGCTTAAGTTAATGGTTACCAAATGATTGTTGATTTTAGCAAATATTAATTTTATCTGATATTATCATTCGGGAAACTCCCAATTGATTTTAACAAATGTTATAATTTTATTTGATATATTATCATTTGGAAATTAACTCCCATAATTTTCTTCCCATTTCAACAACCCAAAGTTTGTCGTTTCCAACATGTTTTATGTCATCTGCAGTGATTAGTAAGGACAAGTTGCTTTAAATTTTGTGTCCTCTTTGGTTCTGATTTTTCTAATTAGCTAATAATGTCTCCAACGGTCATTGCCAAGCAACACCGAATTTCTTTGACTTTAGGGTGTTCCCCATGTAAAATTTATTTTTTGTTGGTAGAACCACTTTTTTTTTTTTTTTTGGTAAAAAGACAATATTTTTTGTTGGTAGAACCCCTTTGCATGTATGTTTTCAACCCCTTTGTTTTTGTTTTGTTACCAATTATTTGTTTTGTTTTATTTTTAAATTTTGGGAAAGCTCTAACGACATGTATCAACTCAGATTAAGGCTTTAAATATCCGCTAGACCGCTACATAGTGATTTTTTAGTCCTCCGGTAAACCCCGCTATCTAAAATTCACAACTATATCGATCTATTCACGCTATGTGTCAGATTTATTTATTTTGGATTTTTTGCCCCGCTACATGGCCACTACAGCCGGTTCAAGTGCTTTGGTGTCGAGATTTTTTTAAAAATTCGTGGTTGTGACACCCGATTCTCGCTATTTATCATTTAATACTCCATTGACTAACCGCTACACCGTTTTGCCACCACTAAGCAGTCCACCACCGCTATTTAAAAAACTTGACCTAAATGATTTCTTGGGTCAATAATGACTATAACTAAGTACTTGGACATTTAGACAAATCGATTGAAATATATATCAGTCCATCTCTACTATTAACATTGTCTCAGTTTTATCTCCAAGGAAGAAAATCTGAAAGGATGAAAGGGAATACGATGCTCCTTCCGACCATGGCACTACAACAAAATAGAACTACCATAGTCTCCTCCTCCTCCGTCTCGTATTTTCGTATGCCGTTTACTATCGAGAAAACAAGGATGAAGGCCACGATGGGCAACGGCGCTGGGAATTTTTCGGGTACGCTCTTACTCTGATTTTATTACCAATTTTTAACTCCTTTGAGATGTCATTGACCTATTTTCCTATTCACAACTTGATATTCGACCCCATTGATTGAAAATTTTGTCAGATCAATTCCGCTAAAGTCTTGTATTGATTGACCGACCTTACTCAGGAAATGTGAGCACTTAGCATGTCGAGTTAGAGTCAAATTTCAGACCAAAGGTTAACCGAGTCGAATTTCGGGTTCTAAGACATGTTAGTCTTTCCAATTTATTTGGATAGATATAGTTCTTATAAGATGTGGATACCAACCTTTTTCACACTCTTCGTGTTCCAAAATTCTAATTCAGCATCGGTGTCGTTTCAAGTTGTGATTCAAAAGTATTTTCCTCTCCTTTCCTTTTCCCTCTTAGCACGAAAGGAATGGTAGATCACTAGATTGTAACAAGGTTTTATATCTCGGTATCGGAATACGTAACAGTATCGGTGATACAGTCAAATATCCGCCGATATCGGCCTATATTGGGTTGTATATCGGTCAAATATCGGTATCGGTCTCTTGAAAAACCGATACGTATCATCTGATACGTCGCGTATTGGCCGATATTTAAATCCTTGGATTGTAATGTTTTTTCGTAAATTTTACTAGAACATTTTTATTTTTCAGTTCCAAGCATCGGCTTCCGTGGGCAGCATGCAGGTGGGTTCGGTTTTGAAGATCAAACTGACAACGGTAATGCTATACAAGAAGGGAGAACGCTACAGTACACACCCTTCTAATGGGGTGTACGGTATGCCCCATTATGTATATTTTTTTGTAGTTGTTATACATATAATTTTAGTACTCGTTACATATGATTTTGGCATGCCGGTTAGTTAATTTTGGAAGCTTGAAACAGACTCATTAGATGAGACCATTTATATACTCCCTCCGTCCCAATTTGTTGTGCCTGTTTGCTTTTTGGAACTTCTCAAAAAATTGTCTATATTTCATAATCTATAATATTTTTTACGATTTTGAAATTTTTGTTTTAAATAATTAATTGAAATTTTTGGAGTATTTGGCATAATAAAAATTTTCAACACCATAGTCTTCATAGAAAATCATTACAAACTATTTATCATCACATAAATTTAAAAATATAATCATGTAAAAATATAACCACTACAATATATATGAATCCTATATGTTGGGGTCCCCTATTATTTATACACACACACACACACACACACACACACACACATATATATATATACAAGAATTTTCACATGAGGGCTCCCTCACTTGCCACGGTGAGGGACTTTTATTTCCGGATCAAATTTCGACGATCCAAAGCGTTAAATGTTGTGTTTCTAAGGTCTAGCCCTAGGATTTGTTTAAAAAAAAAAAGAGAACCCGAAAGAACTTGATCCGAGCAGTTTTCAATAAAAACTCAGTTTCCTATAAAACTATGTAGTTTTATCGAAAACTACTCTGATCAAGCCTTTTCGGCTATTTTTTTCCCCACGAATTCTCGCGTTGGATCTCAAAAACACATTTTAAGCACATCTAACTGTTCGGATAATCGAAATTCAATCGGAAAATGAATCGGAAAATGAAAGTCCCTCACCGTAGCAAAGTGAGCGAGCCCTCATTAGAAATGCCTTCAAAATATATATATATAGGTTCCACTTCTCCTCCGGACTCCGGACTTCCGGACCTCCTTGATCCGAGCATTGTTTTGACGATCCGATCCGTCCAATGTGTTCAGAAGGTGTTTTCAAGGGTCCACGCGAGAAATCTTCAAAAACAAATACCGGGAAGGGCTTGATCCAAACAGTTTTCGCAAAAACTTTATATTTACAGTTTTTGCGAAAACTGCTTGGATCAAGCCCTTCCCGGTATTTTTTTTTTTTTGAAGATTTCCCGCTTGGACCCTTGAAAGCACCTTCTAAACACATTGGACGGCTCGGATTTTCCAAAAATAATTTGCAACACAAAAAAATCATTTTTTTCTTATTCTCGAGAGGGTTTGGACTAGAAAATTTCCGTATATATATATATATTCTGCTTATGCCATGAGCCGGACCTAAGTTTTGGTCAAGTTACACAATGTTATGAATTTTTCAAATCATTTTTTTGGGTAATCTTGTTATGAACTGTTACGGGTTTTAAAAAATTCACTGCTCACGTTAAAATTCGAGGATTCATTCCTCCATTGAGAGACCAAGCAATATCACTAGCCATTGGTGGAGGAGGAGAAATAGGACCCATCACACGTCTTGTTTCTACGCAGCCCAAAACTTCACCTGAGCCGTCGCATGTCCGTCGAATTCCCTTTTATTCTTTACTGAAACATTTTGTAGGTCGCCCAACCCGTTGAGCAAATCTCTCAACTATTCCAACGTGCAAAATTTAATGCACCCACGCCCACTTCTATACTCGGCCAAAAACTATACAAGAATGTTAATATATTATTGATCTCAGGAGGTAAGCAAAATGGTGGCAGAGGCACAAAAAGGGGCAGAGAAGAGGATGAAGAAGATAAAAAGGATAGGGCGCCCAAAAGACAAGCTACAGAACTTGATATACTCATATCTCATGACTCTGTCAATCAGGTAAGACTTGTGATCAATCCCCTCCCATTTCTCTTGAACAATACATTGGCCTTTTATCCTTCATTTTTGTTGAAAAACTCTCTGTTTTCTGAAAATACACAGAAGATGGGCAAGCCAACCACCACCCCAATGTCATCTTAATAAGTGAAAGTTCAACTAAATTTGAACAATTTATCGCCCAACAAAACAAAATAAGTTTAACCCAATAAATTATGAGAGCCCAACATATTACTCCCTTCGTCAAAAAAAGAATGTCCAAAAACATTATTCACACTTCTCATAAAATTATACTCCTTCCGTCCCCAAATAAAAGTAGAGTATTCTATTTTGGACTGTTCTTTTATAAGTGTGTGTTTTGAAAAGTTATTGAGTAAAAATTTATACAATTATTATTTTGCCTTTTTGAAAAGTTAATGGTAAAAATGGAGGACAATTTTAGGAAGTGGAAGTAAAAATTGATGTGAGAGTGTAAAGTGAAGGTAAAAATTGATGTAAAAGGTGTAATGATGATATCGGCAAATTTTTTTGGAGTCCAAAAAATAAATAGAGAAAAGGGGTCAACGGGTCCAATTTCATCTCTATCGAATTTGAATATCAGAATAGTGGATAGGAGGGAGTATATATATATATATATATGTTAGAATCTTTGATACAAATAATCTTTATAATGATTTATATATGCAATATGGATCTTAATTGATAGATTTTACACAATTTTATTAACAAAGTTTTTTACATTAGAAAAATTATTATAAATTATAAAATATTTTTTTTGAAAGGTGCGAATAGTATTTTTGGACACTCTTTTTAGGACGGGGGAATAAGTTTTTTTTTTTGGGAGGACTTTGATAGCCTTGTGGGATATTTTAATATGTTAGAATCATTATTTTTTCAAACGGTGAAATGTATATGTATATATATCTTTTGCCTAGACAAGACGTCTTTTTTTTTTTTTCATACAACTTTTAATCATTGACGCTATTTATTTTTGTATGAAACTGACAAGAGCACGCTCCAGACGGTCAATCACAAGCTAGGGACTCGCCTCGAAGAACCAATTTCCCAAAGCCTAGTCGCCTATGAAGAGATTGGCGAAGAAGAAAAGACTCTTGCTGACAAGAAGATTGCCACGTTCGCTCAAATTGCTGAAATCCAAGCCCAAATTGCCCGACTCCAAGGTCAGATTACCCAACTCAAGATGGAAGTTGCTGATACTACTATCGTTATTCTTCAAGGCCGACGTATTTGAAAGTTTGTAATGTGGGAACACCTTAACTTTCTGCTTCTAGTACTAGTTATTCGTTTTCTTTTGGAAAATGTTGGAATAACTTGGTACCTTATTGGATTCCTTCATATGTTTAATAAAAGTACCTTATTGGATTCATCATTTCCTGCATAGTAGTATGTTTATGCATTTCTCCATCTAAATCGTGTACAAGGTAAGCACCTCCGTTCATTACTTGGGAACTTAAAATGGCCTTTCCCAAGATGGATACGGTTTCCCATAAGATAGGATCTTTTGTATCAAAAGGAAGAACAGCTTACAGTACCAGATCTCATTTGGCAAAAGACTTCTCCTTCACCGTCTTGTCATTTGCTTTTGTCTCTGGAACGTAAGATGTTCCAATGCTGATAGCCTTACCTAATCCAAACTTTCTAACCCCATGAACACGGCCTGGGTAAATTCTTCGTGACCCAAGCCATTTTGGAAAGCTTCTCTAGCCGACTTAGCAGTTACCTCGATAGGAACATCAGAAGTGTTCTTATGTAGTTATTATGCACTGACCACACATCACGGCCGTAACACCATGAGACATGACGCAAACTGCCAACCTTGCATCCGTAAGGTAATACCATGCGAAGGCTGGTCAGTGTACGGCCGTGCTACCATATCTTACAGCCGCACAACCCAGTGAACGCACGACATTACGGCCGCAATATTACAGCTTACAGCCGTAAATTCCTTTGTGGGCAGAATCCAATTTTTACCAGCAATTGATTCGGTGACCTGTTAAACTCTGTTTGGGTTCCCGTTTATTGTTTATATACTGTACTTAAAATCACATTACGTAATATATAGTAAACTAATAAAACAAGAGTTTACTTACTTTAAACATATTTTTGAGAGCTTATCAAACTGTACTAAACATTTAACGTACTCCCTCCGTCCTAAAACTAAGACATTTTTTGGATAGCGTGTCATTTTAAATTGCTTATATCTTTCAATTTATAAAGTTTTAAGTGATTTTAAAAACGTTGTTCAATAGAACTAATTAAAGTTATAAAACAATATCCATGTTGTATATTTTTTGACATTCACATTGAAAGATATATGCATTTGAAAATGGCACGCTATCCCTAAAAGGTCTAACTTTTAGGGACGGAGGGAGTAAGAAGTTATGGTGTTTAACATAAAATAGGCAGAACCGCCTTTTAACAAGTGAAAAGGAGATTAAACATATTAGATGTGGGTGTAGCATTCCCGGTGATAGGTCATCCCTTGATGCTATTAACAAAATGGAAAGTTGATTTCGAAGGTCGTAGAGGAAAAATCAACAAGAAGCATATCTCGGAGCTTGGGGTTAATTAAGGCCGATAAATTAAACTGTAGAAATAAGATCGTCCCTCCTTCTTTTCTATCATTTGAAATAGAAACTCCATTCTCTTCAAGAAGGATCTTAAGTCGACGGATATAGTGGCCACGCTCGGCATTAACTTTTGGAGGGGGAGAAACTATAATTTAAATAAATTTTTCGAATTGGAGGAGGCCAATTTAGCAGAAAGAATCAACGGCAACGCTCTTAAATTATTTGGAGGATTTTGAAGATGATGATTTCAAGGTTTGGTGGTTTTTGGCTGTGTTCTCTTGATTTTCCTTATGGTCCTTTTCGTTCGTTCTTTTGGGTTTTGGGTTGTTAATTGTGGTTGTTGGTTGTTTTTCTTACAAGTCGATTACCTCTTACAAATAAAAAGTTACGAGATTTTTTGTATAAGAATTATGAGATGTATCAAAATGTTATGAGTTATATTGCTGAAAAGTTACAAGGTTTTAATATAAAAGTTATGAGACACTAAAAAATGTCATGATTGTCATTAGGTAGCATAATATAAACTATACAATAGGGTACCTTAATATTGGTAGATATCCATTCATAGATAAGCCATGAAATATGTACCCTAAATGTCATCTTCAGAAGCTAACGGATGATTGAAAAATGAAAATTGTTAGTTTTAATCTTCTAGTGATATTCAATCATCAACAATCAATCTTAATTTCTTTTTAATTTAATTTTTCGGGTTACAAAAATAATAGTACTAGTACTAATATATCACACTTCAGAAAAATATTGCAAAGTAGTCAGCGTTACTAAGGTAGTAATTATGTCGGCAGATCAAGTGGAAGAGCAATTCAATAGGCAATAACTAAAATATAAAAGTACAATTAGACACTCACACTCTCTGTCTTAGGGTGAGTTTCCGAATGAATTTTATCTAGATTTTATCAAGATTTGATAAAATCAAGCCTTGATTTTATCAATTCAGAAACTGAGTTGATAAAATCTTAGATTTTTGAATGCAAAAATCTAAGATTTTATCAACTCAGTTTCCGAATGGATAAAATCAAAGGCTTGATTTTATCAGATTTTGATAAAATCCATTCGGAAACTCACTAATTAGTTTAGTTTTTTTCCTGCAATTTCGTAACCTATTATTGTGATGGCATCTGGTACTACTCTTTTTCTTGAGTGACTGACTTCATCGACAAAGGAAATTCCAATTACTGATGGCAGACAAATTGCGGTAACACAAGCCATCCCAAGTCCTAACATCCCTCTATGTTTTATGTTTTGGTTAAGACGGATGAGACATAGTTTCAGTGGCGGCTCCAGGAATTTTTTTAAGAGTGTTCAAAAATTCTTATGCTCTACTACCTCTATATACCAAAACAAAATATAGATAAAAAAAAAAATCTTATTAATATCAACAATGCCACCCATAAACTACAACGGATAAAGTATATTACAATTGCTCTCGACGAGTTTTCATACTTTGAAACCGTTGCATAATAGCCTTTTCATGTCAGCAGTCGGTCGCACCAGAGAAAAAAGATTATTTTTTGCTCAATACCAAAGAAGTCGAAAACAGACTTTTGTCTGCGTATGCTTTTAGCCCTTTCCCCATGCCTTTTCTATTTGAGCCTTAGTTTTTTGGGTTTCAATTTGAATTGAACTTCGGCTTTCTTATTGGCCGAAGTGTTCAATAGTTGGGTTTTTTTTATTGGGCAAGATGTTCAGTTTAGTTTGGATAGAGTGTTCAACATTGGACTGCCTAAGAAATTCTGCATGCATTCTAAGAATTATTTTTTGGGAAAATTATCGAAATGGTCCCTGTAGTTTCACCGAGCCTCGATTTAGTCCCTCTAGTTTCAATTGCACTCCAACGAACCCTGTAGTTTCAATTTTGATCGAATTGAGTCCAAACGTTAACTTCCGTTAGCAGATTAGACGGAAAACCCAATTTGGGGATTATTTGAGGGTCAAACTCGTCTTTTCACCCACCCTTCTTCTTCTCCAATTTGTAACCCTAACCCTAACCCTAAATCAAATCCAATCTTTTTCCTTTCTTTTGCAAAAGGCTTAATTATTGGGAATTAATAGCAAACCAATTCAAGGGAAATGATTTTGGGAATTAATAGAACAAAAAAAGGCTTAATTATTGGCTCCTTTCAAACCAATCTCCTTGAAGATTGGCGACTGCAGAGTACCGATCCTCCATAGCCTCTCTCCTCGCCCTCTTACAATACACCGAGTACCACCAACCCTCCCTCTCAACCTCCACCTCCTCTCTTCTCTCCACCGCCATCGACGTCTCCAATCCTCCACCCCAACCAGACATCACCGAAATATCGAGCTTCGCCGTCCTCTTCCTCTTTAAAACCGTCGGTGAGGTGGACCCCACGCCGACATCCCAACAAGCCCTGTTCAGTCCACTCGGAGGCCGGAACCTCAACGGGACGACGAGAGGGAAGAAGAAGAGGGGGAGTGGTTTCGGGTGAGGGATGATTTGTCAGGAGAAGATGAGGATGAGAGAGAGGATTTGCAGAAGAGGGAGGACGGAACCCTGGACGGAGAGAACACGGGGGAGTTCGAGATTGCAACGGTACAAGACATATTTTTTTTTCTTTTTAAATACCCAAATTGGTAAATTGTGATTGAAGACATTTTTTGCAAAGGAAAGGAAAAGATTGGATTTGATTTAGGGTTAGAGTTAAATTGAGGAAGAAGAAGGGTGGGTGAAAAGACGAGTTTGACCCTAAAAAAAATCCCCAAATTGGGTTTTCCGCCTAATCTGCTAACGGAAGTTAATGTTTGGACTCAATTCGACCAAAATTAAAACTATAGGGACTAAATCGAGACTCGGGTGAAACTACAGGGACCATTTCGATAATTTTCCTTTATTTTTCTTTGGGTGGTCATGTGACCATCCATGCATACAAGTGCAGCCGCCCCTACATTCTTTGACGGTTAGAGTATATTGATCTTTTTTAGGATCACCTCCAAGTTCAAATCCTAACTCCGCCCGTACTGTGTGAGTAATATTGAATGCGACAATTTAAAAAATTGGAAATCCGAGTAATATGAATGCAGTTTTGCTTACGTATCAGTTTTTATGGTAATGTTTCCACATCGTGTTGTGATTGGCACTAATGCCTTTATAAACAGAGAAATATTGTCTGCACAGATCTGTGACAGATGTTGTCCACATATCATTTTGTGGGCCCATTTGGGGTGCCACACAAATTATTTGAACCGGCCATTAATTGTAAAATATTTTTTTCAAGTGGTTTTCTTTCAAGAATTAACTGAATTGAATAATTGTAGATGCTTATAATCAACCATTCAATTTTTTGTACGAATACCAAGGCTTTATTTGAAACATAGAGAAAAGAAAAGACGAAAAAAAAGAAGACAATAATTGGTTTGAAAAGAGAGTGCGAACAAAACAGGAAAATAAAGTTTTTAGCCCAAGGTATGAGGTTTGAAACTTCTTATACTATATGTTAACTTTTTAGGGTCAGTCCACATATACGAAGCTGTATTCTACCTTTGCTCAAGTTTCAATTGAACTCCCTACAAGTGGACAGTGGAATTGAATCCCGATTAATCAATGTGCAAATAAGTTGGCCTATATACCTCAGTTATAAAGAAAACACACATACGCTCTTCAAAAATTAGTCAATAAAAGAATTAGTTGTTCGAACTAATTCAATAGTATTGAAAGTTGTTCGAACTAATTCAATTAGTATTGAAAGGTTTCCTTACAGTCCTTTTCTACTTGAACAACAACAGCTAGCAGTATCGATTTGCCGATTGCCATCTAAAATTAGAAACTGTGGCCTTTGTTTATAAACGGAAGATTAGGGACCAAGTCTATAGTATACAAAACCTTGTTGGATCTGATTGCTAATAAGGAGGAGATTGTTGTTTACGTACGTTTCACCGCCGAAGACTTTTCGTCCTCACCTCTTGGGTGAGGTCATCCACTCCTCATTTCCATGGCGTCACTTGTGTAATGTCACCACCTTCATTGCCATATGATGATTCGAATCAGCTAAAACATGCTACATCGTTTGTCTTTTAAATTATTTTTTATAATTGGATATTGCTAAGTTCTCTCCCCATCAAGTGAAGGAGAATATTACACATAATATAATAATGACAAATAAGTTTGAATATCAATACATATTTCACACACATTGATTTATAGATATCAACACATTTTTCTCGAATATCAATGTACTTTCACATTATCCTCCGTTCTAAGGGCTGATCGAGGTTATTATTTTTTTCTTTTCAAATTCTTTCCTTTTTATATCTAGGGTCATTCTATTGACTGTTTACTGGGCTAATAATAAATCAAGAACAAGACCAAAAAATAACACACACAATCCAATTACTTTTTTTATTTTTCTATACACTTTTCATATGTTTCGATTCACTTTTTTAAATTTAACAACAGATCAATAGGCTTGTTGAGAACAAGTGTGAAAGATTGGAGTCCCACATTGGATAAACAGAAAAATAGTGGGACATTTATATACTATTAGTTGACTCACCACTTACATTAGCCTTTTAAGTGGATATGGGTCATTCAATGTATATTGGGTCCTTGTGATGTAGTGGACTCTGTGCATACTCTCCAACGGATTGGGCCTACGCGCAAACAAGCAAAACCTCATATGGATCAGACTCCTAACAAGGCTGATTTTAGATTTTTTTTTCTTTTTTCTAACCACGTGCATCACTCCATAACTGGAACGGATAATTATTAATTTTTTCGCATATAGAGTCAAGGAAGGGGAGAATTGAAATCAAGGGTTAGGGTAGACATCACCCCTCCACGATACCGCTCCGAAATTTCTTTATGCATACTTTTACCATTACAACTAGAATCTCACATTGCATTTGTGTGTATTTCTTTTGTCTTTTTCTGTATTTTCTGTAAGCCTAGTGAACTTTCAATAGCAGGACCCTTTTTGAAAGGTCTAACCACATGAATCGCTCCTCAGATGTCAAATGGGGAGGCACAAAAATTGAAGGTGACCATTTGTACCCTGCTATAATGTTAAATAAGGAGGCATTAAAACTGAAGGTGACCATTTACACCTTACTATTGGAGCTAGATTGTGAAATTTCAATGGTTTAGTTGTTCTAGCGGGCCAAGTTTTGAGGTGATGTATACTTACACCTGTCTTGATAGATCAAGAGTGATGTGATTCGTAGATATCCATTTAATTTAAAGATAACCTGTAAAATATGTACCATACAAATGTCATCACAAAGAATGAATCTTATCAAATTAATACAGAAATGTATGATTTGAATTATTTTCCCTTTCAACAACCCTAAATTTGTCGTTGCCAACTTGTTTAATGCCATCTGGTAAAAGAGATGCGGGGTTGGAAGAACGTGGTTCAAATTGGTTCAAATTTTAATAGTCCTTTTGTTTCATTTTTCTACAAAAATAATAACTGATGGTGAGCCATCCTATAATTAATATACCTTGCTAGCAAATTGAAGGTGACCCTCTGTAATTTTATTGAGCTACACACTTTAACATGGTCAAAGATTTTATATACGAGGAGGCCACCACCTGAACAAAAAAGATTTTGAAATTTTAAGATTCGATAATCAAAAGCGTTAAATGCATGTATTCAAAAAAATATCAAATGTAAAATACAATAACTAGGTACTCTTTAAAAAAAAAATGAAAAAGTAAAAGTTGCTCGTTGCGTTACCTCAACCATGTAGCAGAATGGAATGTGTGATGACGCTGCCCCGTTAGAGTACGGTTTTTTTTTCTAATTTTTTGGGTAATGGGTAGGGGCAGGGTGAATAATATATCTTTTATGTCTAGGCTTTTTTTCAGTAACTATCCTATAAGTCTCGTTGTTTTGCAATTCGTTTAATTTCCCACCAATGACCAATATAGGACTAAAGGATTGAACTATTCTGTCTAGAACATTTTTGGGTCTTTTTGGATGATTGGAACTGTAATATGTTAGACCTCGTTGAAAATTTTTGGCACGAAAAAATTCATGATAATTGGATAAAGCTTAATATATTTTGGGACTCATTCATCTCCAGAAAAATGGGCTTAAAAAATATTGCAATTGTGGATAAAATCATTTCTAGAGATAAATTAGTCTAGAGAACACATAAAACAATAATTGATTAATACAAATTTTGGTGAGCTTAATTTCTCGACGATGTCAAAATATTAACGGGCAGTCAATAATGTCCCATTTGGATGGTGTATGGTTTTGGGGGATAAGGGGTACTAAAATATAGGTTGCGTTATTTAAGGTGGACCCATATTAATATTATATTTAAAAAGTAAATTAAATTCTCTGTGCGCTCGCGCGCGGGTGTGTGTGTGTGTGTGTGGGGGGTGCTGTGCGGCACTCGGCATGGTTGCACCGGTGTCGGTCCGATGATCGGAGATGTCCAACGCGTAGAGCTCGTCGAGTATTATAAGTGTACCAAAAATCAACTCGATCGGATAACGTTAAGTGCTTGATGAGAACACATAAAACTTGAAAAAAAATTGTTACACGTATGAAAGGTCGAACCACATGAATCACTCCTAGTGGACTTTAATTGGATATCATTAAGTGCGTGACCGGATATCGTTAATTGCATTTGTGTGTATTTCTTTTGTCTTTTTCTGTATTTCCTGTAAGCCTAGTGAACTTTCAATAGCAGGACCCTTTTTGAAAGGTTTAACCACATCAATCACTCCTCAGATGTCAAATGGGGAGGCATTAAAATTGAAGGTGACCATTTGTACCGTGATATAATGTGAAATAAGGAGGCATTAAAACTGAAGGTGACCATTTGCACCTTACTATTGGAGCTAGATTGTGAAATTTCAATGGTTTAGTTGTTCTAGCGGGCCAAGTTTTGAGGTGATGTATACTTACACCTGTCTTGATAGATCAATAGTGATGTGATTCGTAGATATCCATTTAATTTAAAGATAACCTGTAAAATATGTACCAGACAAATGTCATCACAAAGAATGAATCTTATCAAATTAATACAGAAATATATGATTTGAATTCTTTTCCCCTTTTTTTTTTTGAAGAGGAAAAACTTTATTAATCTCTGAAGAAATACAAAGATTAAAAGGGAGAGAGTGGCCAAAATACCCACCGGAGATAAATCCGAGAAGATAGGAAAAGTGACGCGGGCCTGGAAGAACATGGTTCAAATTTTGGTAGTCATTTTGTTTCATTTTTTTAGAAAAATAATAACTGATGGTGAGCCATCCTATAATAAATATACCTTGCCAGCAAATTGAAGGTGACCCTCTCTAATTTTATTGGGCTTCATATTTTAACATGGTCAAAGATTTTATATACGAGGAGGCCACCACCTGAACAAAAAAGATTTTGAAATTTTAAGATTCGATAATCAAAAGCGTTAAATGCATGTATTCAAAAAAATATCAATTGTAAAATACAATAACTAGGTACTCTTTAAAAAAAAAATGAAAAAGTAAAAGTTGCTCGTTGCATTACCTCAACCATGTAGCAGAATGGAATGTGTGATGACGCCGCCCCGTTAGAATAGGCACTACTACAAAATAAACCATGAACATCACGCTTTTTAAGCGTGATGTTTCACTTTCGATGTCACTCACAAAAGCGTGATGGATCCAGGTGACATGGTAGCTCACAAAAGCGTGATCTTTTTGGGTAAAAACCGACATTAAAACTAATTCTGCGTGATGTTTTTTGGTTTTTGATGTCGCTTTTCTTCTAAAAGCGTGGTTAAATGTAGCACATGATCACATCTAAAAAGTGTGATCTTTTATAGTTAAAACTGAGATAGAAAATAAATAAGCGTGATCTTTTCTTATTTAAGATCTCACTTATTTGAAAGAAGTGACATCTTTTCTTGAACACAATATAAAAAAAAATATTGCAGCCATTTATATTATTTCAATTAATATGAATTATTTATTTGCACCAATATACATCAATTACACAAAAAACAAGCATAATTTCAATTAAAAAGAAAAGTACAAGCTACTTACAGAAGTTGCCAACACAAAATAAAGAAGTTTACAACTTAATTGGGATATCCATAGAATGAGTCTTATCGGTTATTAACACAACTGTACAATCTATAACCTAAGTTTTGTAAAGAAAGATTACTACAACTATACAATCTATAACCTAAGTTCTTTAAAGAAAGATTACTAATTGCGTACAGGTGCACTTAGCAAAATATTTTCAATCAGTGATCTTTCAAGACTTTGACTTCCCACAGATAGGAGTACCTCAATCCACATATTCGAAATGCATCATCAAGCCTTTGAGCATCACTTGGACACTGCACCCGTACAAGAACAACACACAAGACAAACAATCTATTTAGACTAAATAATTTAGTCCAAGTCATCACTCCAACATTCACAAAGTTTTGATCAAGTATTATTAAAATGCATTGGTTAATAAATCCATTGGCGACAATAAATTCAATTATCCTATACAATTAGGGGAAGAAAGAAAATACCTTCTCTTCCATCATGGGCAAGCAAAATAGTTAACCACCACAATATCATCACTCAAACTTGGTCGAGTCCATAGATGAACTGGTCAAAATATTGTTGTTTGCACCATGATTGATTATTGCCTTGAGATTTCTAAATGCAGGAACTAGTTCAAGTCTAAATGTAAATACCACAAATCTCAATCAAAAATTAGGAAACACAAGAAACCCTATCCTGCCCAGGAAACTAAAAATCAGATTTAATGCAATAGATCTTAGAAAGAATATAAAACAATCAAAACTTGACACGATTAAGAGACAAAGTCACTTCTCATATGAACTGGGATAAGTGGTATCTTTTACTTGAGAAACAGAGATTTGGTTGTTTCTTGATGGGCCGGATCACCAAGCAGGAGCACATTTATGTCCCCTTGCAACCAAAGTTTCCCATCGACATTTTTATCTTGACCTCCGAACATCGCAAGAGCTATTGGTCCTGCCAACCACACTTACCTGCCAAACAAAGACACATACATCAGAACTGAGAATGATTGCAGCTGTTACTTAAGAACAAAACCAAACAAATGACTCAACTTTCTCCTATGGATGCACAACCATTTTGTCAAATTTCAGTAACCACATGATACACCATGTATATCCTTTCACTGGCAAGGAAACAACAATGAAAGTACTTTGAATGCCCAAAGCCAATAATTTCCAGTTTACAATAAGCTTAGAACCATAAACCAAAAAATAATCACCTTAGCTTTGCCCAAGAAACCTTGATAATTTGGATCCGGATTTGCTGCAAAACAAGTACCTTATATGTTGTACTTCGACAGCCCGAAGGGCGAAGGCAATAATTTCCAGTTTACAATAAGCTTAGAAATAGAACCATAAACCATAAAATAATCACCTTAGCTTTGCCCAAGGAACCTTGATAATTTGGATCCCGATTGTGCTGCAAAACAAATACTTTACACATTCGTTAATATTCATTAAACCAATAAAACCTTTGATAATTGACAAACAGAATAAGTTACCTAGTCCATAAATATTATCTCAGCAATCCAGTGGATTCACAAAGAATCCTTTCTATAGTTCCTGTTCAGCAAAGCCACAAACTGAGGTTCCAAATTTCTGTTTCACCAGAGAACATGCCAAAGGAAAATCTGAATTACCAAGTCTTTTGGGTGTGGAAATTAACAGAATTAGACACCTTAAAAAATCAAGACACTTCCTTTCAAATCAGATGGCAAAAAACTAAACAATGCTCCTTTAGCACAACTACCGAATACTATGGTTAACACTAAAAATTTTCATGGATGAACTCCACAAACAGCCGATTGAAGAGTTTGCGAGCAGCGGGTTTGGGGGGAAACACTCCAATCTACGGGAATATGATCGTAAACAGCAGAGACAGCACCGTTCGCCACAACCCGTCATTTGATTGCTCCAACCAGTCCGCTCCTAAATTATCCACATCAAAAAGTTAGATGGAAGCAAAGAAGAATCTCCATGAATCATCAACCAAAAATCATCAGACATTAAAGAAATTCTACCAGAACTAATCAATCTTCCACGATCTGATTTCGACACATCTTTTTATTAATAAAAGAAACCCAACAATATTCATTCAGATGTTCTAATTCCTATCTCCATTATCTCAATGTAAAATCTTAAAGTTTGGGCAAACAAAATGCACGACCTTCAGGCCACTGAGGCGTCAGAGCAAAGAAAAACAGAACGCCTCCACGATGCCTCGATGAATTGCAGCCATTTAATCCAATTGAAGGGTTCTGAACATTTGGTTTCGAACCAACATCGAAGGGTTCTGAACATTTGGTTTCGAACCAACATCGAAGGGTTTTTTGTAAATCGAAGGCTTTCAGAGCGAGATTAAATGGTTTCGAACCAAAATCGAAGGGTTTCGAAGGGTTTTTTGAAAATCGAAAAAAAAAACCTATTTCAAAATCAAATGCAGATGTACGTATAGGGGAGTGTGAGAGAGAAGAGATGAGATCAATGCATGGTGGAATCCGATGATGGTGGTGGCGGAGTCTAATCGTGTGTCGGTGGTGGTTTAGGAGGAGAGATGGACGGGAGAGAGTGTATCAGGGGAGCGTAGAGAGAAATTAGGTCAAGAGAGAGGAGATAAGGTGGTGGCGCGTGGGTGGTGGCGACGGCGGGGGTTTGGGAAGGATGGAGAGTGATTCTCAGATCTGTTTCAGAAGAGAGGAGAGAGAGAGGACGCGGGGATGCTGCTGTGCAAGGGGCGCACAGCAGCTGCTGTGCAGCTGAAAAACGACGTCGTTTTGTTACCAAAACGCGGAAAAAATCCGGACTTCTGTTTCGCTCATTGAATCTTTGGCATCATCGGCTCTCTCCGAAGTCCTTTTTGTTGCTAGCCATTGTCGCCTTGGCATCTCCGCCCATTTCACCCTCTGACATTGTGCTCATTGATTCTCAGATGATTGAAAGCAATCCAGATCGATATTCACTGATTCAACAACCAAGCCTAATAATATGCACGTTAGATCATTTAAAAAAAAAAAAACAGCTTAGAAGTTCAATCAGATTCACAGAATACCCAGAAACTAAAATTCTCATCACTTTGTATAATAGAAAGATCACTTTGTGGATCAAACAACGAAAGATCACTTTCATTAGTCTCTGAAACTGAGAGAATATCAAAGAAATAGAAAAGAGAATCATATGTGGTAGACACCAGATTGTCTTCATCTTAGAAAAGAGAATCATACCTCCAACATTCCAACAGAATGTCTTCATCTTAAAAAATAGAGCATCAGAATTCAGAATCAGAACAAGAAGTAGACACCATTCAGAATCAAAACAAGCAGTCATCCTCAACACCAGAAATCAGTTGTAATAGATTTTTCAGTTCGAATAAGGGTTTTTTTTTACCCAACGTACAACTCAAAATTGAGAGAGAGAGAGAGAGAGAGAGAGAGAAACAGACTGTGGTGGTGGTGGTCGGCGATCGTGGAGGCAGCGTTGGTGGTGTGTCGGCGGTCTTGGTTGTCGACTTCTTCTTCTTCTTGTTCGATCTCTTCTTCTTGTTGTTGTTCCATCAAACCAGAGAACTGGGTACGCGAGAGAGAGACCTTGGTTGTCGATTTGGTCTTCGATTTTCTTCTTCTTCTTGTTCGATCTCCTGTTCTCGCACCAAATTTTTTTAGGGTTTTCAGAGAAATCGAACCACAGAGAGAGAGAGAGAGAGAGAGAGAGAGAGAGAGAGAAACCTTGGTCGTCGACTTCTTCTTCTTCTTCGATCGATCCATTCTTCTTCTCCTTCGATTATCTTCTCCGTCGTTATTCTTCTGTTCTCTCTCTCTCAAGCGTGAAAGGAAAAGGGAAAGAGGGGAAAGACTGAAAGAGGTCATGACCCGGGTTAGTCATGACCCGCGAATGGAACTTACCCGCAAATGATGACCCGCGAACTCATTTAAGGGACTTTCCTTTCCCAGCCGTTGGATCTAATCCAACGGCCAAAAACAGAAGTCCGGATTTTTTCCGCATTTTGGTAACAAAACGACGTCGTTTTTCAGCTGCACAGCAGCTGCTGTGCGCCCCTTGCACAGCAGCATCCCCGCGTCCAGAGAGATATACCCTACCCATTTGATTCAAATTTCTCGAAAATTTTGAACTTTGAATTTTACAGTGAGGCCCTCTATTCCACGTAGAGTGAGAGTCGGTTTTGGAGTCATTACATTACGCAGTGGCCACTGGTTCGCAAGACATCTTTTATCACGCTTTTAATAAAACTGAGATAAAAAATTTTAAGCGCGCGGAATTGCAATCACAGTTTTAATAAAACCGAGATAAAAAAATATTGAGCGCAATTTTCCATCTCAGTTTTTTACTTAAAGTGACATAAAAAAGTTAGCCTACAAATCTTTATCACACTTTTTCTAAAAGTGTGATCATTGTGATCTCCATGGTGTGACCTTTATCTATTATTGTAGTAGTGAGGGTTTTTTTTCTATTTTTTTGGGTAATGGGTAGGGGCAGGGTGATTAATATATCTTTTATGTCTAGGCTTTTTTTCAGTAACTATCCTATAAGTCTCGTTGTTTTGCAATTCGTTTAATTTCCCACAAATATCAGCCCCCTTAAACGATTGAACTATTCTGTCTAGAACATTTTTGGGTCTTTTTGGATGATTGCAACTGTAATATGCTAGACCTCGTTGAAAGTATTCGTCACGAAAAAATTCATGATAATTGGATAAAGCTTAATATATTTTTGGGACTCATTTATCTCCAATAAAATGGGCTTAAAAAATATTGCAATTGTGGATAAAATCATTTCTAGAGATAAATCCGTCTAGATAACACATAAAACAATATTTGATTAATACAAATTTTGGTGAGCTTAATTTCTCGACGATGTCAAAATATTAATGGGCAGTCAATAATGACCCGTTTGGATGGTGTATGGTTTTGGGGGATAAGGGGTATTAAATTGTAGGTTGCGTTATTTAAGGTGGACCCATATTGATGTGATATTTAAAAAGTAAATTAAAATCTCCACGCGGGCGTGGTTGGGTGGGTGTGTGTGTGTGTGTGTGTGTGTGTGTGTGGTGGTGGTGGTGGTGGTGGTGGTGGTGGGGGGGGGGGGGTTGCGCGGCTGCGTGCGGCACTCGGCACGGTTGCACTGGTGTCGGTCCGATGATCGGAGACGTCCATCGCGTAGAGCTCGTCAAATACTATAATTGTACCAAAAATCAACTCGATCGGATAACGTTAAGTGCTTGATGAGAACACATAAAACTTGAAAAAAATTGGAACACGTATGAAAGGTCTAACCACATGAATCACTCATAGTAAACTTTAATCGGATATCATTAAGTGCGTGACCGGATATCGTTAATTGCATTTGTGTGTATTTCATTTGTCTTTTTTTGTATTTCCTGTAAGCATAGTGAACTTTCAATAGCAGGACCCTTTTTGAAAGGTCTAACCACATGAATCACTCCTCAGATGTCAAATGGGGAGGCATTAAAATTGAAGCCGACCATTTGTACCCTACTATAATGTAAAATAAGGAGGCATTAAAACTGAAGGTGACCATTTGCACCTAACTATTGGAGCTAGATTGTGAAATTTCAATGGTTTTGTTGATCTAACGGACCAAGTTTTGAGGTGATGTATACTTACACCTGTCTTAATAGATCAAGAGTGATGTGATTCGTAGATATCCATTTAATTTAAAGATAACCCGTAAAATATGTACCATACAAATGTCATCACAAAGAATGAATCTTATCAAATTAATACAGAAATATATGATTTGAATTCTTTTCCCTTTTAACAACCCTAAGTTTGTCGTTGCCAACATGTTTAATGCCATCCAGTAAAAGTGACGCGTGCCTGGAAGAACATGGTTCAAATTTTGGTAGTCCTTTTGTTTCATTTTTCTAGAAAAATAATAACTGATGGTGAGCCATCCTATAATAAATATACCTTGCCAGCAAATTGAAGGTGACCATCTGTAATTTTATTGGGCTTCATACTTTAACATGGTCAAAGATTTTATATACGAGGAGGCCACCTCCTGAACAAAAAAGATTTTGAAATTTTAAGATTCGATAATCTAAAGCGTTAAATGCATGTATTCAAAAAATATCAAATGTAAAATATAATAACTAGGTACTCTTTAAAAAAAAAACAAACATGAAAAAGTAAAAGTTGCTCATTGCGTTACCTCAACCATGTAGCAGAATGGAATGTGTGATGACGCCACCACATTATAGTAGGGTTTTTTTTCTTCTATTTTTTTGGGTAATGGGCAGGGGCAGGGTGATTAATATTTCTTTTATGTCTAGGCTTTTTTCAGTAACTATCCTATAAGTCTCGTTGTTTTGCAATTTCTTTAATTTCCCACCAACGACCAATATAGTACTCTTCAGCCCCTTTAAAGGATTGAACTATTCTGTGTAGAACATTTTTGGGTCTTTTTGGATTATTGGAACTGTAATATGTTAGACCTCGTTGAAAATATTAGGCACGAAAAAATTCACGATAATTGGATAACGCTTAATATATTTTTGGGACTCATTTATCTCCAGAAAAATGGGCTTAAAAAATATTGCAATTGTGGATAAAATCATTTCAAGAGATAAATCCGTCTAGAGAACACGTAAAACAATGTTTTGATTAATACAAATTTTGGTGAGATTAATTCCTCGACGATGTCAAAATATTATTGGGCAGTCAATAATGTCACGTTTGGATGGCGTATGGTTTTGGGGGATAAGGGGTATTAAATTGTAGGTTGCGTTATTCAAGGTGGACCCATATTGATGTGATATTTAAAAAGTAAATTAAAATCTCCACGCGGGCGTGGGTGGGTGGGTGGGTGTGTCTGTGGGGGGTTGCGCAGCGTGCTGTGCGGCACTCGGCATGGTTGCACCGGTGTCGGTCCGATGATCGGAGTCGTCCATCGCGTAGAGCTCGTCGAGCACTATAAGTGTACCAAAAATCAACTCGATCGGATAACGTTAAGTGCGTGATGAGAACACATAAAACTTGAAAAATTTGGAACACGTATGAAAGGTCTAACCACATGAATCACTCCTAGGGAACTTCAATCGGATATCATTAAGTGCGTGACCGGATATCGTTAATTTCATTTGTGTGTATTTCTTTTCTCTTTTTCTGTATTTCCTGTAAGCCTAGTGAACTTTCAATAGCAGGACCCTTTATGAAAGGTCTAACCACATGAATCACTCCTAAGATGTCAAATGGGGAGGCATTAAAATTGAAGGTGACCATTTGTACCCTGCTATAATGTGAAATAAGGAGGCATTAAAACTGAAGGTGACCATTTGCACCTAACTATTGGAGCTAGATTGTGAAATTTCAATGGTTTAGTTGTTCTAGCGGGCCAAGTTTTGAGGTGATGTATACATACACCTGTCTTGTCCTGATAGATCAAGAGTGATGTGATTCGTAGATATCCATTTAATTTAAAGATACCCGGTAAAATATGTACCATACAAATGTCATCACAAAGAATGAATCTAACGAATCTTATCAAATTAATACAGAAATATACGATTTGAATTATTTTCCCTTTTAACAACCCTAAGTTTGTCGTTGCCGACATGTTTAATGCCATACAGTAAAAGTGACACGGGCCTGGAAGAACATGGTTCAAATTTTGGTAGTCCTTTTGTTTCATTTTTCTAGAAAAATAATAACTGATGGTGAGCCATCCTATAATAAATATACCTTGCCAGGAAATTGAAGGTGACCCCTTGTAATTTTATTGGGCTTCATACATTAACATTGTCAAAGATTTTATATACGAGGAGGCCACCTCCTGAACAAAAAAGATTTTTAAATTTTAAGATTAGAGAATCTAAAGCGTTAAATGCATGTCTTCAAAAAAATATCAAATGTAAAATATAATAACTAGGTACTCTTTGAAAAAAAAACCAAAAAGATGAAAAAGTAAAAGTTGCTCGTTGCGTTACCTCAACCATGTAGCAGAATGGAATGTGTGATGACGCCGCGCCGTTATAGTAGTAGGGTTTTTTCTATTTTTTTGGGTAATGGGTAAGGGAATGGTGATTAATATATCTTTGATGTCTAGGCTTTTTTCTGTAACTATCCTATAAGTCTCGTTGTTTTGCAATTTCTTTAATTTCCCACCAACGACCAATATAGTACTCTTCAGCCCCTTTAAAGGATTGAACTATTCTGTGTAGAACATTTTTGGGTCTTTTTGGATTATTGGAACTGTAATATGTTAGACCTCGTTGAAAATATTAGGCACGAAAAAATTCACGATAATTGGATAACGCTTAATATATTTTTGGACTCATTTATCTCCAAAAATGGGCTTAAAAATATTGCAATTGTGGATAAAATCATTTCAAGAGATAAATCCGTCTAGAGAACACGTAAAACAATGTTTTGATTAATACAAATTTTGGTGAGATTAATTCCTCGACGATGTCAAAATATTATTGGGCAGTCAATAATAATGTCACGTTTGGATGGCGTATGGTTTTGGGGGATAAGGGGTATTAAATTGTAGGTTGCGTTATTCAAGGTGGACCCATATTGATGTGATATTTAAAAAGTAAATTAAAATCTCCACGCGGGCGTGGGTGGGTGGGTGGGTGTGTCTGTGGGGGGTTGCGCAGCGTGCTGTGCGGCACTCGGCATGGTTGCACCGGTGTCGGTCCGATGATCGGAGTCGTCCATCGCGTAGAGCTCGTCGAGCACTATAAGTGTACCAAAAATCAACTCGATCGGATAACGTTAAGTGCGTGATGAGAACACATAAAACTTGAAAAAATTTGGAACACGTATGAAAGGTCTAACCACATGAATCACTCCTAGGGAACTTCAATCGGATATCATTAAGTGCGTGACCGGATATCGTTAATTTCATTTGTGTGTATTTCTTTTCTCTTTTTCTGTATTTCCTGTAAGCCTAGTGAACTTTCAATAGCAGGACCCTTTATGAAAGGTCTAACCACATGAATCACTCCTAAGATGTCAAATGGGGAGGCATTAAAATTGAAGGTGACCATTTGTACCCTGCTATAATGTGAAATAAGGAGGCATTAAAACTGAAGGTGACCATTTGCACCTAACTATTGGAGCTAGATTGTGAAATTTCAATGGTTTAGTTGTTCTAGCGGGCCAAGTTTTGAGGTGATGTATACATACACCTGTCTTGTCCTGATAGATCAAGAGTGATGTGATTCGTAGATATCCATTTAATTTAAAGATACCCGGTAAAATATGTACCATACAAATGTCATCACAAAGAATGAATCTAACGAATCTTATCAAATTAATACAGAAATATACGATTTGAATTCTTTTCCCTTTTAACAACCCTAAGTTTGTCGTTGCCGACATGTTTAATGCCATACAGTAAAAGTGACACGGGCCTGGAAGAACATGGTTCAAATTTTGGTAGTCCTTTTGTTTCATTTTTCTAGAAAAATAATAACTGATGGTGAGCCATCCTATAATAAATATACCTTGCCAGGAAATTGAAGGTGACCCCCTGTAATTTTATTGGGCTTCATACATTAACATTGTCAAAGATTTTATATACGAGGAGGCCACCTCCTGAACAAAAAAGATTTTTAAATTTTAAGATTAGATAATCTAAAGCGTTAAATGCATGTCTTCAAAAAAATATCAAATGTAAAATATAATAACTAGGTACTCTTTGAAAAAAAAACAAAGATGAAAAAGTAAAAGTTGCTCGTTGCGTTACCTCAACCATGTAGCAGAATGGAATGTGTGATGACGCCGCGCCGTTATAGTAGGGTTTTTTTTTCTATTTTTTTGGGTAATGGGTAAGGGAATGGTGATTAATATATCTTTGATGTCTAGGCTTTTTTTCTGTAACTATCCTATAAGTCTCGTTGTTTTGCAATTTCTTTAATTTCCCACCAACGACCAATATAGTACTCTTCAGCCCCTTTAAAGGATTGAACTATTCTGTGTAGAACATTTTTGGGTCTTTTTGGATTATTGGAACTGTAATATGTTAGACCTCGTTGAAAATATTAGGCAAAAAAAATTCACGATAATTGGATAACGCTTAATATATTTTTGGGACTCATTTATCTCCAGAAAAATGGGCTTAAAAAATATTGCAATTGTGGATAAAATCATTTCAAGAGATAAATCCGTCTAGAGAACACGTAAAACAATGTTTTGATTAATACAAATTTTGGTGAGATTAATTCCTCGACGATGTCAAAATATTATTGGGCAGTCAATAATGTCACGTTTGGATGGCGTATGGTTTTGGGGGATAAGGGGTATTAAATTGTAGGTTGCGTTATTCAAGGTGGACCCATATTGATGTGATATTTAAAAAGTAAATTAAAATCTCCACGCGGGCGTGGGTGGGTGGGTGGGTGTGTCTAAATCGGTTGCGCAGGCGTGTTTGTGCGGCACTCGGCATGGTTGCACCGGTGTCGGTCCGATGATCGGAGTCGTCCATCGCGTAGAGCTCGTCGAGCACTATAAGTGTACCAAAAATCAACTCGATCGGATAACGTTAAGTGCGTGATGAGAACACATAAAACTTGAAAAAATTTGGAACACGTATGAAAGGTCTAACCACATGAATCACTCCTAGGGAACTTCAATCGGATATCATTAAGTGCGTGACCGGATATCGTTAATTTCATTTGTGTGTATTTCTTTTCTCTTTTTCTGTATTTCCTGTAAGCCTAGTGAACTTTCAATAGCAGGACCCTTTATGAAAGGTCTAACCACATGAATCACTCCTAAGATGTCAAATGGGGAGGCATTAAAATTGAAGGTGACCATTTGTACCCTGCTATAATGTGAAATAAGGAGGCATTAAAACTGAAGGTGACCATTTGCACCTAACTATTGGAGCTAGATTGTGAAATTTCAATGGTTTAGTTGTTCTAGCGGGCCAAGTTTTGAGGTGATGTATACATACACCTGTCTTGTCCTGATAGATCAAGAGTGATGTGATTCGTAGATATCCATTTAATTTAAAGATACCCGGTAAAATATGTACCATACAAATGTCATCACAAAGAATGAATCTAACGAATCTTATCAAATTAATACAGAAATATACGATTTGAATTATTTTCCCTTTTAACAACCCTAAGTTTGTCGTTGCCGACATGTTTAATGCCATACAGTTAAAAGTGACACGGGCCTGGAAGAACATGGTTCAAATTTTGGTAGTCCTTTTGTTTCATTTTTCTAGAAAAATAATAACTGATGGTGAGCCATCCTATAATAAATATACCTTGCCAGGAAATTGAAGGTGACCCCCTGTAATTTTATTGGGCTTCATACATTAACATTGTCAAAGATTTTATATACGAGGAGGCCACCTCCTGAACAAAAAAGATTTTTAAATTTTAAGATTAGATAATCTAAAGCGTTAAATGCATGTCTTCAAAAAAATATCAAATGTAAAATATAATAACTAGGTACTCTTTGAAAAAAAAACAAAGATGAAAAAGTAAAAGTTGCTCGTTGCGTTACCTCAACCATGTAGCAGAATGGAATGTGTGATGACGCCGCGCCGTTATAGTAGGGTTTTTTTTTCTATTTTTTTGGGTAATGGGTAAGGGAATGGTGATTAATATATCTTTGATGTCTAGGCTTTTTTTCTGTAACTATCCTATAAGTCTCGTTGTTTTGCAATTTCTTTAATTTCCCACCAACGACCAATATAGTACTCTTCAGCCCCTTTAAAGGATTGAACTATTCTGTGTAGAACATTTTTGGGTCTTTTTGGATTATTGGAACTGTAATATGTTAGACCTCGTTGAAAATATTAGGCACGAAAAAATTCACGATAATTGGATAACGCTTAATATATTTTTGGGACTCATTTATCTCCAGAAAAATGGGCTTAAAAAATATTGCAATTGTGGATAAAATCATTTCAAGAGATAAATCCGTCTAGAGAACACGTAAAACAATGTTTTGATTAATACAAATTTTGGTGAGATTAATTCCTCGACGATGTCAAAATATTATTGGGCAGTCAATAATGTCACGTTTGGATGGCGTATGGTTTTGGGGGATAAGGGGTATTAAATTGTAGGTTGCGTTATTCAAGGTGGACCCATATTGATGTGATATTTAAAAAGTAAATTAAAATCTCCACGCGGGCGTGGGTGGGTGGGTGGGTGTGTCTGTGGGGGGTTGCGCAGCGTGTTGTGCGGCACTCGGCATGGTTGCACCGGTGTCGGTCCGATGATCGGAGTCGTCCATCGCGTAGAGCTCGTCGAGCACTATAAGTGTACCAAAAATCAACTCGATCGGATAACGTTAAGTGCGTGATGAGAACACATAAAACTTGAAAAATTTTGGAACACGTATGAAAGGTCTATCCACATGAATCACTCCTAGGGAACTTCAATCGGATATCATTAAGTGCGTGACCGGATATCGTTAATTTCATTTGTGTGTATTTCTTTTCTCTTTTTCTGTATTTCCTGTAAGCCTAGTGAACTTTCAATAGCAGGACCCTTTATGAAAGGTCTAACCACATGAATCACTCCTAAGATGTCATATGGGGAGGCATTAAAATTGAAGGTGACCATTTGTACCCTGCTATAATGTGAAATAAGGAGGCATTAAAACTGAAGGTGACCATTTGCACCTAACTATTGGAGCTATATTGTGAAATTTCAATGGTTTAGTTGTTCTAGCGGGCCAAGTTTTGAGGTGATGTATACATACACCTGTCTTGTCCTGATAGATCAAGAGTGATGTGATTCGTAGATATCCATTTAATTTAAAGATACCCGGTAAAATATGTACCATACAAATGTCATCACAAAGAATGAATCTAACGAATCTTATCAAATTAATACAGAAATATATGATTTGAATTCTTTTCCCTTTTAACAACCCTAAGTTTGTCGTGCCGACATGTTTAATGCCATACAGTAAAAGTGACACGGGCCTGGAAGAACATGGTTCAAATTTTGGTAGTCCTTTTGTTTCATTTTTCTAGAAAAATAATAACTGATGGTGAGCCATCCTATAATAAATATACCTTGCCAGGAAATTGAAGGTGACCCCCTGTAATTTTATTGGGCTTCATACATTAACATTGTCAAAGATTTTATATACGAGGAGGCCACCTCCTGAACAAAAAAGATTTTTAAATTTTAAGATTAGATAATCTAAAGCGTTAAATGCATGTCTTCAAAAAAATATCAAATGTAAAATATAATAACTAGGTACTCTTTGAAAAAAAAACAAAGATGAAAAAGTAAAAGTTGCTCGTTGCGTTACCTCAACCATGTAGCAGAATGGAATGTGTGATGACGCCGCGCCGTTATAGTAGGGTTTTTTTTTCTATTTTTTTGGGTAATGGGTAAGGGAATGGTGATTAATATATCTTTGATGTCTAGGCTTTTTTTCTGTAACTATCCTATAAGTCTCGTTGTTTTGCAATTTGTTTAATTTCCCACCAACGACCAATATAGTACTCTTCAGCCCCTTTAAAGGATTGAACTATTCTGTGTAGAACATTTTTGGGTCTTTTTGGATTATTGGAACTGTAATATGTTAGACCTCGTTGAAAATATTAGGCACGAAAAAATTCACGATAATTGGATAACGCTTAATATATTTTTGGGACTCATTTATCTCCAGAAAAATGGGCTTAAAAAATATTGCAATTGTGGATAAAATCATTTCAAGAGATAAATCCGTCTAGAGAACACGTAAAACAATGTTTTGATTAATACAAATTTTGGTGAGATTAATTCCTCGACGATGTCAAAATATTATTGGGCAGTCAATAATGTCACGTTTGGATGGCGTATGGTTTTGGGGGATAAGGCGTATTAAATTGTAGGTTGCGTTATTCAAGGTGGACCCATATTGATGTGATATTTAAAAAGTAAATTAAAATCTCACGCGGGCGTGGGTGGGTGGGTGGGTGTGTTTGTGGGGGGGTTGCGCAGCGTGCTGTGCGGCACTCGGCATGGTTGCACCGGTGTCGGTCCGATGATCGGAGTCGTCCATCGCGTAGAGCTCGTCGAGCACTATAAGTGTACCAAAAATCAACTCGATCGGATAACGTTAAGTGCGTGATGAGAACACATAAAACTTGAAAATTTTTGGAACACGTATGAAAGGTCTATCCACATGAATCACTCCTAGGGAACTTCAATCGGATATCATTAAGTGCGTGACCGGATATCGTTAATTTCATTTGTGTGTATTTCTTTTCTCTTTTTCTGTATTTCCTGTAAGCCTAGTGAACTTTCAATAGCAGGACCCTTTATGAAAGGTCTAACCACATGAATCACTCCTAAGATGTCAAATGGGGAGGCATTAAAATTGAAGGTGACCATTTGTACCCTGCTATAATGTGAAATAAGGAGGCATTAAAACTGAAGGTGACCATTTGCACCTAACTATTGGAGCTAGATTCTGAAATTTCAATGGTTTAGTTGTTCTAGCGGGCCAAGTTTTGAGGTGATGTATACATACACCTGTCTTGTCCTGATAGATCAAGAGTGATGTGATTCGTAGATATCCATTTAATTTAAAGATACCCGGTAAAATATGTACCATACAAATGTCATCACAAAGAATGAATCTAACGAATCTTATCAAATTAATACAGAAATATATGATTTGAATTCTTTTCCCTTTTAACAACCCTAAGTTTGTCGTTGCCGACATGTTTAATGCCATACAGTAAAAGTGACACGGGCCTGGAAGAACATGGTTCAAATTTTGGTAGTCCTTTTGTTTCATTTTTCTAGAAAAATAATAACTGATGGTGAGCCATCCTATAATAAATATACCTTGCCAGGAAATTGAAGGTGACCCCCTGTAATTTTATTGGGCTTCATACTTTAACATTGTCAAAGATTTTATATACGAGGAGGCCACCTCCTGAACAAAAAAGATTTTTAAATTTTAAGATTAGATAATCTAAAGCGGTAAATGCATGTCTTCAAAAAAATATCAAATGTAAAATATAATAACTAGGTACTCTTTGAAAAAAAAACAAAGATGAAAAAGTAAAAGTTGCTCGTTGCGTTACCTCAACCATGTAGCATAATGGAATGTGTGATGACGCCGCGCCGTTATAGTAGGGTTTTGTTTTCTATTTTTTTGGGTAATGGGTAGGGGAATGGTGATTAATATATCTTTTATGTCTAGGCTTTTTTTCTGTAACTATCCTATAAGTCTCGTTGTTTTGCAATTTGTTTAATTTCCCACCAACGACCAATATAGTACTCTTCAGCCCCTTTAAAGGATTGAACTATTCTGTGTAGAACATTTTTGGGTCTTTTTGGATTATTGGAACTGTAATATGTTAGACCTCGTTGAAAATATTAGGCACGAAAAAATTCACGATAATTGGATAACGCTTAATATATTTTTGGGACTCATTTATCTCCAGAAAAATGGGCTTAAAAAATATTGCAATTGTGGATAAAATCATTTCAAGAGATAAATCCGTCTAGAGAACACGTAAAACAATGTTTTAATTAATACAAATTTTGGTGAGATTAATTCCTCGACGATGTCAAAATATTATTGGGCAGTCAATAATGTCACGTTTGGATGGCGTATGGTTTTGGGGGATAAGGGGTATTAAATTGTAGGTTGCGTTATTCAAGGTGGACCCATATTGATGTGATATTTAAAAAGTAAATTAAAATCTCCACGCGGGCGTGGGTGGGTGTGTCTGTGGGGGGGTTGCGCAGCGTGCTGTGCGGCACTCGGCATGGTTGCACCGGTGTCGGTCCGATGATCGGAGTCGTCCATCGCGTAGAGCTCGTCGAGCACTATAAGTGTACCAAAAATCAACTCGATCGGATAACGTTAAGTGCGTGATGAGAACACATAAAACTTGAAAAAATTTGGAACACGTATGAAAGGTCTAACCACATGAATCACTCCTACTGAACTTCAATCGGATATCATTAAATGCGTGACCGGATATCGTTAATTTCAGTTGTGTGTATTTCTTTTGTCTTTTTCTGTATTTCATGTAAGCCTAGTGAACTTTCAATAGCAGGACCCTTTATGAAAGGTTTAACCACATGAATCACTCCTCAGATGTCTAATGGGGAGGCATTAGACCATTTGTACCCTGCTATAATGTGAAATAAGGAGGCTTTAAAACTGAAGGTGACCATTTGCACATAACTATTGGAGCTAGATTGTGAAATTTCAATGGTTTAGTTGTTCTAGCGGGCCAAGTTTTGAGGTGATGTATACTTACACCTGTCTTGTCCTGATAGATCAAGAGTGATGTGATTCGTAGATATCCATTTAATTTAAAGATACCCGGTAAAATATGTACCATACAAATGTCATCACAAAGAATGAATCTTATCAAATTAATACAGAAATATATGATTTGAATTCTTTTCCCATTTACCAACCCTAAGTTTGTCGTTGCCAACATTTATAATGCCATTCAGTAAAAGTGACACGGGCCTGGAAGAACATGGTTCAAATTTTGGTAGTAATTTTGTTTCATTTTTCTAGAAAAATAATAACTGATGGTGACCCATCCAATAATAAATATACATTGCCAGCAAATTGAAGGTGACCCTCTGTAATTTTATTGGGCTTCATACTTTAACATGGTCAAAGATTTTATATACGAGGAGGCCACCTCCTGAACAAAAAAGATTTTGAAATTTTAAGATTAGATAATCTAAAGCGTTAAATGCTTCAAAAAAATATCAAATGTAAAATATAATAACTAGGTACTCTTTAAAAAAAAAAACAAAGATGAAAAAGTAAAAGTTGCTCGTTGCGTTACCTCAACCATGTAGCAGAATGGAATGTGTGATGACGCCGCCCCGTTATAGTAGGGTTTTTTTTTTTCTATTTTCGGGGTAATGGGTAGGGGCATGGTGATTAATATATCTTTTATGTCTAGGCTTTTTTTCAGTAACTACCCTATAAGTCTCGTTGTTTTGCAATTCGTTTAATTTCCCACCAACGACCAATATAGGACTCTTCAGCCCCCTTAAAGGATTGAACTATTATGTCTAGAACATTTTTGGGTCTTTTTGGATGATTGGAACAGTAATATGTTACACCTCGTTGAAAATATTAGGCACGAAAAAATTAATGATAATTGGATAACGCTTAATATATTTTTTGGACTCATTTATCTCCAGAAAAATGGGCTTAAAAAATATTGCAATTGTGGATAAAATCATTTCAAGGGATAAATCCGTCAAGAGAACACGTAAAACGATATTTGATTAATACAAATTTTGGTGAGCTTAATTTCTCGACGATTTCAAAATATTAACGGGCAGTCAATAATGTCCCGTTTGGATGGCGTATGGATTTGGGGGATAAGGGGTATTAAATTTTAGGTTGCGTTAGTCAAGGTGGACCCATATTGATGTGATATTTAAAAAGTAAATTAAAATCTCCACGCGGGCGTGGGTTGGTGGGTGTGTCTGTGGGGGGGTTGCGCAGCGTGCTGTGCGGCACTCGGCACGGTTGCACCAGTTTCGGTCCGATGATCGGAGACGTCCATCGCGTAGAGCTCGTCGAGTACTATAAGTGTACCAAAAATCAACTCGATCGGATAACGTTAAGTGCGTGATGAGAACACATAAAACTTGAAAAAATTTGGAACACGTAAGAAAGGTCTAACCACATGAATCACTCCTAGGGAACTTCAATCGGATATCATTAAGTGCGTGACCGGATATCGTTAATTTCATTTGTGTGTATTTCTTTTGTCTTTTTCTGTATTTCCTGTAAGCCTAGTGAACTTTCAATAGCAGGACCCTTTATGAAAGGTCTAACCACATGAATCACTCCTCAGATGTCAAATGGGGAGGCATTAAAATTGAAGGTGACCATTTGTACCCGGCTATAATGTGAAATAAGGAGGCATTAAAACTGAAGGTGACCATTTGCACCTAACTATTGGAGCTAGATTGTGAAATTTCAATGGTTTAGTTGTTCTAGCGGGCCAAGTTTTGAGGTGATGTATACTTACACCTGTCTTGTCTTGATAGATCAAGAGTGATGTGATTCGTAGATATCCATTTAATTTAAAGATACCCGGTAAAATATGTACCATACAAATGTCATCACAAAGAATGAATCTTATCAAATTAATACAGAAATATATGATTTGAATTCTTTTCCCTTTTAACAACCCTAAGTTTGTCGTTGCCAACATGTTTAATGCCCTCCAGTAAAAGTGACACGGGCCTGGAAGAACATGGTTCAAATTTTCGTAGTCCTTTTGTTTCATTTTTCTAGAAAAATAATAACTGATGGTGAGCCATCCTATAATAAATATACCTTGCCAGCAAATTGAAGGTGACCCTCTGTAATTTTATTGGGCTTCATACTTTAACATGGTCAAAGATTTTATATACGAGGAGGCCACCTCCTGAACAAAAAAGATTTTGAAATTTTGAGATTACATAATCTAAAGCGTTAAATGCATGTATTCAAAAAAATTCAAATGTAAAATATAATAACTAGGTACTCTTTAAAAAAAAAAACAAAGATGAAAAAGTAAAAGTTGCTCGTTGCGTTACCTCAACCATGTAGCAGAATGGAATGTGTGATGACGCCGCCCCGTTATAGTAGGGGTTTTTTTTTCTATTTTTTTGGGTAATGGGTAGGGGCAGGGTGATTAATATATCTTTTATGTCTAGGCTTTTTTTCAGTAACTATCCTATAAGTCTCGTTGTTTTGCAATTCGTTTAATTTCCCACCAACGACCAATATAGGACTCTTCAACCCCCTTAAAGGATTGAACTATTCTGTCTAGAACATCTTTGGGTCTTTTTGGATGATTGGAACTGTAATATGTTAGATCTCGTTGAAAATATTAGGCACGAAAAAATTCATGATAATTGGATAACGCTTAATATATTTTTGGGACTCATTTATCTCCATAAAAATGGGCTTAAAAAATATTGCAATTGTGGATAAAATTATTTCTAGAGATAAATCCGTCTAGAGAACACATAATACAATATTTGATTAATACAAATTTTGGTGAGCTTAAATTCTCGAAGATGTAAAAATATTAACGGGCAGTAAATAATGTCCCGTTTGGATGGTGTATGGTTTTGGGGGATAAGGGGTATTAAATTGTAGGTTGCGTTATTCAATGTTGACCCATATTGATGTGATTTTTAAAAAGTAAATTAAAATCACCGAGCGAGCGCGCGCGCGTGTGTGTTTGTGTGTGTGTGTGTGAAGGGGGGTGTTGCACAGCGTGCTGTGCGGCACTCGTCACGGTTGCACCGGTGTCGGTCCGATGATCGGAGACGTCCATCGCGTAGAGCTCGACGAGTACTATAAGAGTACCAAAAATCAACTCGATCGGATAACGTTAAGTGCGTGATGAGAACACATAAAACTTGAAAAAAATTGGAACACGTATGAAAGGTCTAACCACATGAATCACTCCTAGTGAACTTGAATCGGATATCATTAAGTGTGTGACCGGATATCGTTAATTTCATTTGTGTGTATTTCTTTTGTCTTTTTCTGTATTTCCTGTAAGCCTAGTGAACTTTCATTAGCAGGACCCTTTATGAAAGGTCTAACCACATGAATCACTCCTCAGATGTCAAATGGGGAGGCATTAAAATTGAAGGTGACCATTTGTACCCTGCTATAATGTGAAATAAGGAGGCATTAAAACCGAAGGTGACCATTTGCACCTAACTATTGGGGCTAGATTGTGAAATTTCAATGGTTTTGTTGTTCTAGCGGGCCAAGTTTTGAGGTGATGTATACTTACACCTGTCTTGTCTTGATAGATCAAGAGTGATGTGATTCGTAGATATCCATTTAATTTAAAGATAACCGGTAAAATATGTACCATACAAATGTCATCACAAAGAATGAATCTTATCAAATTAATACAAAAATATATGATTTGAATTCTTTTCCCTTTTAACAACCCAAAGTTTGTCGTTGCCAACATGTTTAATGCCATCCCGTAAAAGTGACACGGGCCTGGAAGAACATGGTTCAAATTTTGGTAGTCCTTTTGTTCCATTTTTCTAGAAAAATAATAACTTATGGTGACCCATCCTATAATAAATATTCCTTGCCAGCAAATTGAAGGTGACCCTCTCTAATTTTATTGGGCTTCATACTTTAACATGGTCAAAGATTTTATATACGAGGTGGCCACCACCGGAACAAAAAATATTTTGAAATTTTAAGATTAGATAATCTAAAGCGTTAAATGCATGTATTCAAAAAAATATCAAATGTAAAATAGAATAACTAGGTACTCTTTAAAAAAAAAACAAAGATGAAAAAGTAAAAGTTGCTCGTTGCGTTACCTCAACCATGTAGCAGAATGGAATGTGTGATGACGCCGCCCCGTTATAGTAGGGTTTTTTTTCTATTTTTTTGGGTAATGGGTAGGGGCAGGGTGATTAATATATCTTTCATGTCTAGGCTTTTTTCAGTAACTATCCTATAAATCTCGTTGTTTTGCAATTCGTTTAATTTCCCACCAACGACCAATATAGTACTCTTCAGCCCCTTTAAAGGATTGAACTATTCTGTCTAGAACATTTTTGGGTCTTTTTGGATGATTGGAACTGTAATATGTTAGATCTCGTTGAAAATATTAGGCACGAAAAAATTCATGATAATTGGATAACGCTTAATATATTTTTGGGACTATTTTATCGCCCCAAAAATGGGCTTAAAAAATATTGCAATTGTGGATAAAATTATTTCTAGAGATAAATCCGTCTAGAGAACACATAAAACAATATTTGATTAATACAAATTTTGGTGAGCTTAAATTCTCGACGATGTAAAAATATTAACAGGCAGTAAATAATGTCCCGTTTGGATGGTGTATGGTTTTGGGGGATAAGGGGTATTAAATTGTAGGTTGTGTTATTCAATGTTGTCCCATATTGATGTGATTTTTAAAAAGTAAATTAAAACCACCGAGCGAGCGCGCGCGCGTGTGTGTTTGTTTGTGTGTGTGTGTGTGTGTGAGAGGGGGGGAGGGGGGTGTTGCGCAGCGTACTGTGCGGCACTCGGCACGGTTGCACCGGTGTCGGTCCGATGATCGGAGACGTCCATCGAGTACTATAAGTGTACAAAAAATCAACTCGATCGGATAACGTTAAGTGCGTGATGAGAACACATAAAACTTGAAAAAAATTGGAACATATATGAAAGGTCTAACCACATGAATCACTCCTAGTGAACTTTAATCGGATATAATTAAGTGCATGACCGGATATCGTTAATTTCATTTGTGTGTATTTCTTTTGTCTTTTTCTGTATTTCCTGTAAGCCTAGTGAACTTTCAATAGCAGGACCCTTTTTGAAAGGTCTAACCACATGAATCACTCCTCAGATGTCAAATGGGGAGGCATTAAAATTGAAGGTGACCATTTGTACCCTGCTATAATGTGAAATACGGAGGATTTAAAACTGAAGGTGACCATTTGCACCTTACTATTGGAGCTAGATTGTGAAATTTCAATGGTTTAGTTGTTCTAGTGGGCCTAGTTTTGAGTTGATGTATACTTACACCCGTCTCGATAGATCAAGAGTGATGTGATTCGTAGATATCCATTTAATTTAAAGATAACCTATAAAATATGTACCACACAAATGTCATCACAAAGAATGAATCTTATAAAATTAATACAGAAATATGTGATTTGAATTCTTTTCCCTTTTAGCAACGCTAAGTTTGTCGTTGCCAACATGTTTAATGCCATCCAGTAAAAGTGACGCGGGCCTAGAAGAACATGGTTCAAATTTTGGTAGTCCTTTTGTTTCATTTTTCTAGAAAACTAATAACTGATGGTGAGCCATCCTATAATAAATATACCTTGCCAGCAAATTGAAGGCGACGCTCCGTAATTTTATTGGGCTTCATACTTTAACATGGTCAAAGATTTTATACACGAGGAGGCCACCACCTGAACAAAAAAGATTTTGAAATTTTAAGATTAGATAATCTAAACCGTTAAATGCATGTATTCAAAAAAATATCAAATGTAAAATAGAATAACTAGGTACTCTTTAAAAAAAAAACAAAGATGAAAAAGTAAAAGTAGCTTGTTGCGTTACCTCAACCATGTAGCAGAATGGAATATGTGATGACACCGCCCCGTTATAGTAGGGTTTTTTTTTCTACTTTTTTGGGTAATGGGTAGGGACAGGGTGATTAATATATCTTTTATGTCTAGGCTTTTTTCAGTAACTATCCTATAAATCTCGTTGTTTTGCAAATCGCTTAATTTCCCACCAACGACCAATATAGGACTCTTCAGCCCCCCTAAAGGATTGAACTATTCTGTCTAGAACATTTTTGGGTCTTATTGGATGATTGGAACTATAATATGTTAGACCTCGTTGAAAATATTAGGCACGAAAAATTCATGATAATTGGATAACGCTTAATATATTTTTGGGACTCATTTATCTCCAGAAAAATGGGCTTAAAAAAATTCCAATTGTGGATAAATTCATTTCTAGAGATAAATCCGTCTCGAGAACACCTTAAACAATATTTGATTAATACAAATTTCGGTGAGCTTAATTTCTCGACGATGTGAAAATATTAACGGGCAGCCAATAATATACCGTTTGGATGGTGTATGGTTTTGGGGGATAAGGGGTATTAAATTGTAGGTTGTGTTATTCAAGGTGGACCCATATTGATGTGATATTTAAAAAGTAAATTAAAATCTCCGCGCGGGAGCTCGCGCGTGTGTGTTTGTGTGTGTGTGTGTGAGTGTGTGCATGTGTGTGTGTGTGTGTGTGTGTGTGTGGGGGGGGGGGGGCGTGGTGCGCAGCGTGCTGTGCGGCACTCGGCACGCTTGCACCGGTGTCGGTCCGATGATCGGAGACGTCCATCGCGTAGAGCTCGTCGAGTACTATAAGTGTACCAAAAATCAACTCGATCGGATAACGTTAAGTGCTTGATGAGAACACATAAAACTTGAAAAAAATTGTAACAGGTATGAAAGGTCTAACCACATGAATCACTCATAGTGAACTTTAATCGGATATCATTAAGTGTGTGACCGAATATCGTTAATTGCATTTGTGTGCATTTCTTTTGTCTTTTTCTGTATTTCCTGTAAGCCTAGTGAACTTTAAATAGCAGGACCCTTTTTGAAAGGTCTAACCACATGAATCACTCCTCAGATGTCAAATGGGGAGGCATTAAAATTGAAGGTGACCATTTGTACCCTGCTATATTGTGAAATAAGGAGACATTAAAACTGAAGGTGACCATTTGCACCTTACTATTGGAGCTAGATTGTGAAATTTCAATGGTTTAGTTGTTCTAGTGGGCCAAGTTTTGAGGTGATGTATACTTACACCCGTCTTGATAGATCAAGAGTGATGTGATTTGTAGATATCCATTTAATTTAAAGATAACCTGTAAAATATGTACCATACGAATGTCATCACAAAGAATGAATCTTATCAAATTAATACAGAAATATATGATTTGAATTCTTTTCCCTTTTAACAACCCTAAGTTGTTCGTTGCCAACATGTTTAATTTCATCCAGTAAAAGTGACGCGTGCCTGGAAGAACATGGTTCAAATTTTGGTAGTCCTTTTGTTTCATTTTTCTAGAAAAATGATAACTGATGGTGAGCCATCCTATAATAAATATACCTTGCCAGCAAATTGAAGGTGACCCTCTCTAATTTTATTGGGCTTCATACTTTCACATGATCAAAGATTTTATATATGAGAAGGCCACCACATGAACAAAAAAGATTTTGAAATTTTAAGATTCGATAATCAAAAGCGTTAAATGCATGTATTCAAAAAAATATCAAATGTAAAATACAATAACTATGTACTCTTTAAAAAAAAAAAAAAATGAAAAAGTAAAAGTTGCTCGTTGCGTTACGTCAACCATGTAGCAGAATGGAATGTGTGATGACGCCGCCCCGTTAGAGTATGGTTTTTTTTTTCTATTTTTTTGGGTAATGGGTAGGGACAGGCTGATTAATATATCTTTTATGTCTAGGCTTTTTTTCAGTAACTATCCTATAAGTCTCGTTGTTTTGCAATTCGTTTAATTTCCCACCAATGACCAATGTAGGACTCTTCAGCCCCCTTAAAGCATTGAACTATTCTGTCTAGAACATTTTTGGGTCTTTTTGGATGATTGGAACTGTAATACGTTAGACCTCATTGAAAATATTAGGCACGAAAAATTGCATGATAATTGGATAACGCTTAATATATTTTTGGGACTCATTTATCTCCAGAAAAATGGTCTTAAAAAATATTGCAATTGTGGATAAAATCATTTCTAGAGATAAATCCGTCTAGAGAACACATAAAACAATATTTTGATTAATACAAATTTTGGTGAGCTTAATTTCTCGACAATGTCAAAATATTAACGGGTAGACAATAATGTCCCGTTTGGATGGTGTATGGTTTTGGGGGATAAGGGGTATTAAATTGTAGGTTGCGTTATTGTAGGTGGACCCATATTGATGTCATATTTAAAAAGTAAATTAATATCTGAGCACGCGCGCGCACGTGTGTGTGTGTGTGTGTGTGTGTGTGTGGGGGGTTGCTGCATTCTGTGCGGTACTCGGCACGGTTGCACCGGTGTCGGTTTGATGATCGGAGATGTCCATTGCGTAGAGCTCGTTGAGTACTATAAGTGTACCAAAAATCAACTCGATCGGATAACGTTAAGTGCTTGATGAGAACACATAAAACTTGAAAAAAATTGTAGCACGTATGAAAGGTCTAACCACATGAATCACTCCTAGTGAACTTTAATCGGATGTCATTAAGTGCGTGACCGGATATCGTTAATGGCATTTGTGTGTATTTCTTTTGTCTTTTCTGTATTTCCTGTAAGCCTAGTGAACTTTCAATTGCAGGACCCTTTTTGAAAGGTCTAACCACATGAATCACTCCTCAGATGTCAAATGGGGAGGCATTAAAATTGAAGGTGACCATTTGTACCCTGCTATAATGTGAAATAAGGAGGCATTAAAACTGAAGGTGACCATTTGCACCTTACTATTGGAGCTAGATTGTAAAATTTCAATGGTTTAGTTGTTCTAGCGGGCCAAGTTTTGAGGTGATGTATACTTACACCTGTCTTGATAGATCAAGAGTGATGTGATTCGTAGATATCCATTTAATTTAAAGATAACTTGTAAAATATGTACCATACAAATGTCATCACAAAGAATGAATCTTATCAAATTAATACATAAATATATGATTTGAATTCTTTTCCCTTTTGACAATCCTAAGTTTTACGTTGCCAACATGTTTAATGCCATCCAGTAAAAGTGACGTGGGCTTGGAAGAACATGGTTCAAATTTTGGTAGTCCTTTTGTTTCATTTTTCTAGAAAAATAATAGTTGATGGTGAGCCATCCTATAATAAATATACCTTGCCAGCAAATTGAAGGTGACCCTCTCTAATTTTATTGGGCTTCATACTTTCACATGATCGAGGATGGAACGAGGATTTCATAAATGAGGAGGCCACAGGTCTCCACCTGAACAAAAAGATTTTGAAATTTTAAGATTAAGTAATCTAAAGCATTTAAATTTTTAAATGTTGAAAAAATATCCAATGTAAAATACAATAACTAGGTACTCTTAAAAAAAAAAGATATAGAAGAAAAAGTTGCTCGTTGCATTACCTCAATCTTGTAGCAGAATGGAATGTGAAGGACGCTGCTCAGCTCCAGAAAGTCAGTTATGATTGAATCCGAACTAATTTTCGCACCAATTTCCTTCTCGATGAAAATATCAACCAAAGGTATTTTAAAACACGACAGTGGCTTGTGTGATTAATCCAGGCCTTTACTTTCTCATTTTTTTATTTAGGGGGGCCACCATGTAAAGTTACTATATTAAAAAAAAAATGCTGTGGAGATTTTCAACTGGGGGTGGCTTAGGCCCCCATTAGCCAACCAGTGATTTCGTCATTGCACATGATAATTAACCAATTATACTCAAATTTTAAGAGTGATTTGTTGAAATACCTTGGTTAACCTCTCCTCTATACTTCGTCTGAACTTCAATTAATTTGTGAGACTTGAGTCCGTATTAATGATTCATAAGATTCATCTTGTCGCCATTAAAAAGAATAACACCTTATTTTTGTAGGAAATCAATTTAAAAGGGCATTGATGTACTCATATGACAAGTTGGGGTGCACATACCTCAGGCCGGGATAGGTTCGGGCCGGGCTTATACTAGATACTAACGAGATTTGCACATGTCCAAGCCTGACCCATTAAGAATCATGCTTCATTTTGTATTCCCAAACGCAGTCCAATTAAAGTTTTATTTCTCATAGCCGCCCAACAAGCCCATTTATTTTCTAAAAGGTGATATCGCAAACATAAATAAATCAACTACAACGATCACAAATTAGAATTTACATCTGGGAATACTTAATTTTTTGTTCTTACAATACTATTAAAAACAAACCCATAAAATATTATAGTTCTATAATTAAATTGTCTCTCAAAATGCAATAAAAGTGTTCAAAAAGTGAAACTCTCGACCTTTCATAAAGCTTGACATGCAAAAAAAATTTATATTCGGGCTGGGCCTTGAGGATTTTTCCAAACCCATTCGATTAATTAATCGGGCTTAAACTATCAACCCGGTCCAACCCTATAGGCCTAAATATATATCCCAAACCCTAAAAAAATCGGGCTGGGCGGGCCACCGGGCCGGTGTGCACCCCTAATGACAAGCCCCAGGCCATTAGCCCGTAATTTATTTTTTTTTCCCTCTAAAAGTTCAAGTTGATCCTTCATTATTTTATGTAGTATAATAAATATGATAGTGAACGTAAGGTGTTTCTTCATGTAAGAAATAATAAGTACATGAATAGAAAATTTGCATTTTGAATTGTCCACGCCGATTCAGAATGCCCTAAATTATAATATGGCAGAGTATGGAAAGATGTTTTTGTGGTTGGTAGCCCTGCAGTAATATCATTTCACTTGAGCCTAAATAACACATGTACAATTCTTAAAGGATCTCGGGTTATATCTCAAATATCAACTTTATGAAAAATTTAAAAGATTTTATGCCGAGTGTTTAAGTACTCCGGCAAGGCCCAAAACTCAAGGGTGGAGCCAGGAATTTGGGGTAGTGGAGTCAATAATCAGAAACATACTTTATCTTACTCTTATTTGCTAATGTAATTGTAACGACCAGGATTTTAGCCCTATTTTTTTTTATGAAATAGATTTATTAATAAAACCTAGAAATGGTTAAATTTATTTTTGTGATTTAGTGGTCCTAATCCCATTACACTATCCGGTTACCCTAACCAAGTACCCTAATTAAGTCCTACACCAACTAAACAACCTATTATCCCTAAGCATTCTTTTACCACTACAAGAAAATCAAGATCTAGCAACGGTTGAATCCGTCACAGAAGATGCCTAAAACCGTTACTAAAGCCCAAAAAACCTACACCAACGGTTTGAGTGAAGCGTTACAAGATCTGCGTCACTGTAGGGTTTTAGTAACGCTTTTGTGAACCGTTGGTACCACCATTCTTTCTAGTAACGGTTGCTTTAGTAACGCTTATAACCGTTGTTACACCCCAATTCTGATACTTACTATTGTAGGACTTTAGCAACACTTGAAACCGTTGCTATAGACCATTTTTTTTTTTTTTAAATAGCAGTTATAGCAACACTTAAGACTGTTGCTATAGACCCTTTTTTCCTTTTTCTAATAGCAGCTATAGCAACACTTGACCTCCAAACAAAACCCATCACTCTTTCAAATCTATCATCCAATGTTTAACCATTTTTACTCCTCTTCAAAATCAGCCAATAAGATGTGCCCACACAACCTCAAGGCTTTCCCTTAACCTCCAAACAAAACCCCTCTTCTAGAGGTGTCAAATGGGCCTTGCCGGCCCGGCACGGCACGGGCCCGGCACGAAAAACTCCGGCACGGCCACGGTTTGGGCACGGTAAAAGTTGGGCACGGCACGGTCTTAGGGGGCACGGCCACGGAAATGGGTGGGCACGGCACGGTATATGGCCTGGCACGACACGGCACGACACAATCTAAGCTGGGCACGACACGGTAGTTGGCCTAGCGTGGCACGGCACGGCACGACACGGACTTAATCAGGCACAGCACGGGCACGGCACGGGCTTAGTCTGGCACGGCACGGGCACGGTCTTAGTCTAGCACGGCACGGGCACGACACGGTAGTGTGAAGGGCACGGCACGGGCACGACACGGAAGTGTAAAGGGCACGGCACGGGCACGACATGGTATAATAACGAAAAGAATGAGGAAAAATAAAAATAAAATGAGGAAAAATAAATTTTATTTTATTTCAAAAAATGAGGAAAAATAAAAAATGAATTTTTGAATAATAAAAGTGAAAATTTTGATTTTTGAATTGATAGGTGAAAATTAATTTTTTGTAATTACGCAATATATCACGGAGAGAGAGAGAGAGAGACAGAGAGAGAGAGAGTTGAATTTTGAATAAATTTTCATTAAATAAATGGACTTTAGAAAAATAAATAAATACATAATAAATAAAAAATACATTTTTATTAAATAAATGAAGTTGCCAAATGCCATAATAATGACAACAAAAAAGATGGAAATTAAAAATGAATTTATGAATAATAATTAGAAAATTTAATAAATGGACTTGCCATAATAAGAAGAAAAAAAATGAGGGAAAATAAAAATAATTTTTTGAGTAATAGTTAGAATTTAATAAATGGACTTGCCAAATAAGGGGAAAAAAAGAGGGAAAAAAATATTTTTTTAATATATTTTAAATTAAAAAATGGACTTCACAAAAATAAATAAATACATAATAAATAAATAAAAATAAATTTTTATTAAAAAAATTAAGTGGCCAAATGCCATAATAAGGAAAAATGAGGGAAATTAAAAATGAATTTTGAATAACATAAATGAAAAAACTTAGGGGTAAAATAAAAATTAAATTTTGATAACAAACATATAAATTTTGAAAAACATTTTTATAAAATAAATTAAATTTTATTTGAAAATGAGGAAAAAATGAAAAATTAAATTTTAAATAATTAAAATGAATTTTTTGAGGGGAAAAAATTTGGGGCAAAATTGGGGAAAAAAATGAAATATGTGAATAAATTTTAATTAAATAAATGGACTTCGCAAAAATAAATAAATACATAATAAATCAAAAATGTAATTTTATTATTTAAATTAAGTTGCCAAATTCCATAATAAGGAAAAAAAATGAGGGAAATTAAAATTGATTTTTTTAATAACATAAATGAAAAAACTTAGGGGTGAAATAAAAATTAAATTTTGATAACAAAAATATAAATTTTGAAAAAATATTTATAACATAAATTAAATTTTATTTGAAAATGAGGAAAAAATGAAAAATAAATTTTTAATAATTAAAATGAAATATTTGATTTTTGAATTGATAGGTTGAAATTGAATTTTTATAATTACATAATATGTTAAATTATTAATATGTTATATTGTTTTGTATAAAATTTTGATTATATTATGCATAAGTCACACGATCGCAACACATTTATGACGATCCACACCGTTCACTTTGTTTGTTTTGCTATTTTAATCACCCTCGCCAAATTTGAAGTCCATCGGGTATTGAAAGCCCTTTCATCAGGGACGTTGATTTATTATCAACCGACAATTTGTGTCCTTCGATCAAATACGTAACGATAGTTAAATCACTTCATTTTTTGCATGGAGGATATAATCACTCCCACTTACAATCTAGACGGTTCTGATTCGAAAAAAATTGCTCTGATGGGCGTCGAGTCATGCATTATAGGACATTATTGCTCTTAGATGCACTGAATGTGATTCGATCAAGTGGTTGCCGACATTTGATCGCCACCGTTTTCGGAGGAAATGATAGAATTGATAAGATATGAAATCGTAACGGTTTAGATCGAATGTTTGAGAAATCGAGTCTGCACCTACCTTTTAATCATATACATCGAACTAACTTGGTTATGAACTAAAATCTTATGCCATAGGATAATGTATACCCGCCACACGATCTCCACATAATTTTGAAGATCCAAACCGTTCACATTGTTTGTATTGTTGTTTTAATCACTCTCACCAAATTTGAAGTCTATCGGGTATTCAAAGCCATTTCATCGGGACGTTGATTTATTGTAAACCAAAATTTTGACTGATTCGATCAAGTACCTAATGATAATTAATTTACTTTATTTTTTGCATAGAGGGTATAATCACTACCAAGTAAAACGTAGACGGTTCCGATTCGAAAAAAAATACTCTGACGACCCTCGAGTAATACAAATTTTCGACAATTTTACAGTTTGGTGCATAGGGTGTGACATATGCACTAGATTAGGATTATTGTATAAATATGCTATTATACCTTCCTTCTAACCCTCGAAACGGCGGGCTATCTCTATCTTCTTCCACACCAAAAATTGAAAGTTCAAAATTTGACGAAAATTTGGCCCCAAAAATTCCCAAAATCAGTGGCAAAATTCCCAAAATTTGGACCCTTCCCTCTACATTCTACAATCGTCTCTCTCTGTCTCTCTCTCTCTACCCTTCCATTCCTCACCAGTCACCACCGTTATCTCTCTCTCTCCCTCCCTCTCCCAACCACCGATCCTCCACCAACGCTAGATCTCCACCACCAGTGCCGCCCCCCTCTCGATGTTCGACCACCACCACTGGGGCTTCTCTCTCGCTCGCTCACGAAGTTGGGGCTCTCGATCAGCTACAGTTCCTGCCGATTAGGGCTTGTTTGAGATAGTTGGCGACGATATCTTCATCGAAACCCTAGGTTCGTATGAGATTTATTTGGATACTGAATTTCCTTGAATTCTGAAACCCTAACGGCTAAAATTGCAACTTCGTTACTCTTTGCTGATTAGGAAAATGAAGAGAGGGCTAAGGATTACGGCAATCAGTTGCCAGAAGTAATTGCCGGAAATTCTTGCGGCCAAAGGTAGTCAAGATGATCATCGAGAGCCATGTCAAAGCCCTAGGTATGTTTGTTTTCGCTTTTGAATATAGTCCTTTTGTGTTTGCCAAATTTTCTGTAATTCAAATACTGAATTTACTTGAAAGATTGTTTATATGCTCAGTTTTTGTTTACGACAACAGAGATTGATTGATTTCCCTACTAATTAGAAGGATACCTTTTTAGTTTGCTACTTAACTATAGCGTCACTTGCTTTCATATTCCTCTTTAAGTCTTCATCTCTGTTTTCTTAGTTCTTTATTGCTTAAGTCTGGTTAATAAGAATGGAAATGAATAAACCCTGAGGTTGTTTAGAGGTTAAAGTTTCTTCTGGTTTAGTTCATATATGCAATTTTTTCCTTCTGTGGTCATTAGTGCTGCGTTGATGATTCTTGTCATTTTCCACTTGCTGTCTCTAGTCTCTACTGTGGTTCAATCAAGTTATAATAACTCTATTATGAAGAGGCTGAAATGTGAAAGAGTCATAGTATTGGTTGGCTGAAATGTGAAAAAATGGTACAATCCCAGAAACATGCTAGGTTGGGCCTGGAACATGAATTGACACTATCCAGAAAACATTTATCAGGACCATTTGACACTTTAAGGTTTTTTTTCCAATCATATGTGAAACTTTGCTAAAAGCAGTTACTTTGTGCTGGTGAATTGTGATGCCCAAGTTGCAAGCTTGTAATCATAAGGATACGATTTGTCTCCTTAATTAGCTGGTCCCTCTGAAGTTGTCAACCAAGGATCTATCTACACAAGGGTTAGCAGTTTACGAATCATAATACTCATCAATCTTTGTTTTCTCCAGTGAGTTGTCCTTGTCAAATGTAGATCTTATCCCATTCTCTTGCAGCATATCTATACTTAATTTGATTAGGGTAGTTTAATGTAGATCTTTCCAGTATGCCATTTGATTATAGGTAGAGCTGCAAATGAATTGAGCTCAAGCTCGAGTTTTAGACTCGCGTAGTTAACCAGCCGAGCTCGAATTTTTTCCTTTGTGATATATGAAGAAGCTCTAACTTTCTCGATGAAGGAGCTCTAACTTTCTCGCTTCATCTTTTTTGAAGTATTTATCTTTGATTAGCTGTCCCATTAAACTAATATGTACTTAACAATGTTTTTGGCAGGTACTTCCATGCAAGCACAGCTCGATGGAAGCCTTACATAACTGGTCTCAAACTCAAGTGGACCTGGGGATAATGGAATGAAACACAATGATGTGATAGTAGATAAAATCCTGCAGTTTTTTTGTTATGTAATCATATTCCTTTGTGAAATGCATTTTTGGTGTGGGAATGAATATTAGTTAGGAAGTGTAATTATTTGTTGGCTAATAATAAATGTTCTAGTAAGATTTTCGTTTTGTATTGGTTTGCTGTTGAGGTGTCTTTACCTTATATTATTTATATTATATGCTTCTAGAGGTTGGAACTTGTTCACCTTGATTACATTAAGGTATAATTATGTTTTGGGAAAGGAAACAATGTAGTAAATGGAGTACAGTCAATGAAGGGCTTGGATGATTACAAAGAAAATTGAGACTTTAGGAGAGTTGAGGCACAGTTATACCAGACTTATGCCTCAAGTAGGTTTTATCAAATTTTTATACCACCCTGCTTCTAGAGTCATGACGAGAGTTATCGTTGTAACTTCCAAACACAACACGATTAAGTGAACGGGCCGGCATGGCCCGACACGATTAAAAAACGGCACGACACGCACGATTAAGTAAACGAGCTTGACACGAGTCAAACGATTAAGCGGGCCGACACGACACAATTAAGTAAGCGGATCGGCACGGTACGGCACGACACGACACAATTAAAAAACGGCACAGCACGACCCATTAAGCAAATGGGCACGACATGGCACGACACGAGTCAAATGATTAAGCGGGTCGACACGGCACGACACGACACGATTAAGTAAGCGGGCCGGCACGACACGACACGATTAAGTAAGCAGGCCGGCACGACACGACACGATTAAGTAAGCGGGCCGGCACGACACGACACGATTAAGTAAATGAGCCGGCACGGCACGACACGGTTACAAAACGGCACGGCACGGCACGACACGAATGAAGAAAAATGGCACGGCATGGCACGACTAAAAATGGGCACGGCACGAATAAGCACGGCACGATTTAGTAAACGGGCACGGCACGGGCACGGTTGGCATAGAAGAAAAGCGGCACAGTAAGGCACGGCACGGGCACGGTTGGCATAGAAGAAAAGCGGCACGGCACGGCACGACGAGCACGTTTGACACCTCTACCCTCCTCTAAGCGTCCTATTATCCTTTGGTTTATGGACCTAAACCACTTGCCCTCTTATCCCCTCTCCTCCACTCCGAAAATCACCCATAACTCATTTATTTTCTGCTGCAAACATACTAGAGAAAGAAAGAGAGTGAGAGCTTGGGTCCTTCAATGGAGTTTTAGAGTGAGAAACTAAGTGGGTTTATTATACACCCACCTCCACACCAAAATTCTGAATTTTAAACCTTCTCCTACCTTCTCATACACCACCAAGCTCCAACCGTTCACCTCAACGCCACCCCGTGGCCTTCTCTCCGGTCATCTTCTCCGTTTACATTTTTTCGCCAAAAATCTCTTTTCCACGCTAAGACTTCGGAGGAGAGGTAGTATAACTTTTTCCCACTTTCCCTAAGTATATTATGATGTGTGTATATCATTTTTATGGTTTAGAAGTGAAGAAAAATGAACCCATGCACAGAACCATGGTGGAACCGAGCACCCCTGTTTCTTTTTCCGAAACTGGAAGGTATAAGCTACTGGTACTACATTTTTTAAAAATGGGAGAATGGAAAGTCTATTTTTATTACAGTAGTGACCCTAAACTATATAGTTATTATGGTTGGCTATTAAGAAATGGGATTTTTTTTTTGTTATCTAGCACTGATGTATTCCCACGTTTTCACCAGTAAAGGATTTGAAATTCTATCCTATTTATTACACTTGGGTCCCGTCCAAACCAATTTGAACCCAACTTTTTTCATGCTAGAGTTGTAGTTCATTTCATAAACCAATTTGAACCCAACTTTTTTCATGCTAGAGTTGTAGTTCATTTCATAACGAACGTTTTGATATATAACACGTTGATTTTCGTTGAGTAGAAACAAAACCCAAGCGTTTCGATCGTTGAGGAGCAGTGTATGCGTTTTTGAACTTTTAAGCTACTGGGTCCCATCCAGAACAATCCGAACCTAACTTTTTCCATGATAGAGTTGTAGTTCATTTCATAACGAACGTTTTGATATATAATACGTTGATTTTCGTTAAGTAGAAACAAAACCCAAGTGTTTCGATCGTTGAGGAGCAGTGTCTATGCGTTTTTGAACTTCTGAGCTACTGGGTCCCGTCCAAAACAATCTGAACCCAACTTTTTCTGTGATAGAAATGTAGTTCATTTCAAAACGAACGTTTTGATATATAATATGTTGATTTTCGTTAAGTAGAAATAAAACCCAAGCGTTTCAATCGTCGGGAAGCAGTGTATATGCGTTTTTGACATTCTGAGCTACTGGGTCACGCCCAAACCAGTTCAAATCCAACTTTTTCTATGATAGAAGTATATTTCATGTCCTAACGAACATTTTGATATATTATTTTTAAATTTTCATTATGTATAAACAAAACTCGGACGTTTCGATCGGTGAAGCGCATGGCTATCACCTCACTCGGTATAGCCACCAACTTGTAATCAAGTGAATAGTTTGGACAGTCAACTACGCCAGGCCTATTTTTTGATTAATTATAGTTTGACCCCTAAACTTTAGATTTATTATTGTTGGGTCCCTAAACTTTAGATTTTTAACATTTTAATCACGGATATTTTTTACTTATATTTTAACCTTGTATTGCAAAATTTTGAATCACACTAGATTAAACATGATCTAATTTAAGTACCAAGTACATGACCAGACTAGAAAATGTGCCCATGATTATCTCTTGATCATTTTTGCAACCGTACTTATTTATTTATTTAGACATGTTGATTATTATTATTATTGCAAGTATCAAGTTTAGAAAATGGTATACATTTCTTATAATATCACGTGGGTTTTAATAAGGTATTTTACGTGTTTACCCTTCGTTGTGGCAAAATTATAATTTTGCCCTTGCATAAAGTTTTATTTACAAAAGGCCCCCAAAGTTAGTAAAAATTTCGCGGAGGACCCTAGAACCGTGAAATTACTTTTGTCACCCTTATACTTACTTAAAATTTCGAGGGCGACCCCTTATTTCTATAAATTACATTTATGACCCTATACTTTATTTAATTACGTTAAGGCTCCTTGTTCTCAATTACTTTGGTTTGTGATGACTTGTGAACTTGTTAATCGTGTTATTTGATTTTGTGACCCTTAGAATATCGTTATCGCTTTGCTCTTCTGTTGTGCGTACTTATCATGAAATCATTGAATGTTAGAATGTGTTAGTGGTTCTATTACTTCTTTGTGATAAAATGATTGAGTGCGAGAATGCCAGAGTGAATTTTAATCTCCTCCCTCAGATTAACTTTGGAAAAGACCAAATGTAATCAGGCGATTGTGTTTTAATGGTTCAAATACCTCACTTAAGAGGATTTTTTCTTTCAAAGTGAAGAAATGCAAACCAATTTACTTAGGAAATTAAAGAACAACAAAGAAACAAGAGACTTCGATTAACAAATCAAAAGTAAACTTACTTCGAAATTGCCTTCAACTTCAAATACAGGATACTGAGAACTTCGAATAGATGATTGTTACAAGAACAACCGAAATTAATCCTAACTACTTCATAATCTACTTCCTACACTACTTCGAACTGGGTTCGAATTCCTAAAACTACTTGCCAATGAACAAACCAAGCATAATTTGTTTGATAGCTGTATGTTGAAGATTTGTCCGGGGGTCTTCACTCTTCATTTTCTTCTATATTTATAAACGCTGCTGGTTAGTTGGATTTCCCGCCCAATGAATTTGAATCTTGGCTTGCTTCGAACTCCATAATTTGAATTGGCAGTTTTCTTCTCTTTCCCACGTCTGAATTTGAACTCTGGTTAATCTTCTTTTAAAAGCTTCTCATCGAATCTGCACCGTTGCTTGAATTAACCCAAATGATTACCATTTAAAAAGATAACTGCCTTTCAAGATGTAATCTACGTGTTCTAACTGCTAATTGCTTTGTATCATGGGTTTACACGTGGATTTTATACATCTAGCGGTTAAAACCACGACTTCGACGTTTATATAACTACCAATAATTGCTTTTTAAACTGGGAGTATTTATTCAATTTTCCTTCCATAATCCAGTGTATTTTCATTGACAGATATTCGCCAACGTTTGGCATCTTTGATTACGTGTCAATTAATTATTGGATTTGTTAATTTTATATGTAAACAAAATGGACACTTAGGTTCCCGAGTTGGATGATCGTACGCAGATTTCACGTAGACGTTGAAGTTAATGAAAATTGGAAATGAATTGATTTATGGGGAGTCACCCCGAGATTTGTTGAATGACAGACAGCCAAGTGATTTCGGTTTGGAAGATTATTTGGCAGCTTGCCAGGATTTCAAAACCCTAGGATATGACAATCTGTGATTACTTCATTTGAATTCTGAGGCGTTAAAAGGGTGGATGTATTATAGACCAAGTTACGGCTATATACCTACAGGAACTGACAGTTGTCACTCGTAGCCCAGTGGTACAGTCAATCCCTGGGAAATTCATCCTTGTGAGGCAGTTGACAGTTGGATTAAGTACGTAACTTATGCCTTCTGTCAGGGCTCCCAGTCAGGGTAAGCAAGGGGGGTTTAATCACGGATTGGTCATAGTCCTTTGCTTGACTGAAATCCTATACCTAAAGCAATGTCCTCATTGATTGCACAAACACTAAAAGATAAGGACATAAATAAAGAGAGAGGAAAGAGATCACCTCGAACTAGCGAACAACACAAGATAGAAGTAAGTGGAGAAGCGACCCCCCAACTTGGACAAATCAACCTGCATGTGTTAGTCTGCAAGACACTAAACAAAAGAAAAAGAAAAGAAAGAAAAGAAACGCTACTAGAGACTCTGCAAAACATTGAAATCCCCCACTTTTCGTCATGTGAAAGGCACGGGTACTACTTTTCTCCCTAATTTTCTCACTTAAATTTGTGTAGAGAAGGTCATCATAACAATCTCGGGTAAGTCATGACTCAACAGGTTAAATCACTCAAGGTTTTTCCTTAAAGAGATCAGAGCCAATCGTCTTTTATGACTATCCGAGACACGGCAATAAGATTGTTAGAAATCCAGATACACAAATTTAAGGCTAGAAATTAGGTGGCTATACCGGACCATTAAAATTTTTTTTTTTTTTTGATTTAATTTTAATTTGGGAGAGAGAGAGAGAGAGATCTTTGAAACGTGGAATTCGAAAATTAATCAAATCCACAAAGATGAATCCCATGAATGCACCACCCCACGCTAAGCTTTGCATTAAAAATTGAACTCGGCCAGACCACCAGAAAAGATACTTCGAGTAAAGCAATTGCCGAGTTCGTCTTAAAAATGGACGCATCTCTGAATGCTCCCATAAGACCAAATCAAGTTTCAGGCAGCTGACAAATTTTATACTAGACGGATGATAAACAAAATCAAACTTGTCAACACCGAGGAAGTCAACATGTTGCACTTCCTTTAAAACTGGTTGTTCAAGTAAGCTCACCCCAACAGAGTCTGGTTGCCTAGAAGGGGAAGACTCAAAAGGAAGACAGTGTTCTGTCCACATGTCTAACACTTCCCTCTCTTCATCCACCCCGAGGGACGAGGGAACCTCTACCGCATAAGTATTATTACCCAGAGAATAAACATATTTAAACAAGTCTGACAGTGGCTCTAACTCTAACTTAGGCGGTTGGACCAACAATGGCTCAAGGCCCGGGTCCCAAGCGACTCCGCACAAATCTCCCGTTGCTAACACATCCATCAAACTACCAATCTCTGGAGAATCTAAGAATGATGCCTCTTCAGCGGTCAGAGCAACTTCCAGAGGATCTTTAAACAACACATTGTCGACATGCTCCTTAACGAGCGTGCCGACCAAACATACCGCAGACTCCTCTTCATTATCCTTGCTGCGAGTATCCTCATTGTAAACATCAACCCCTAACTTTGGTTCCACTAATAATTGCACTCCTTCCAAGTTCGGTTGTTCAACTAACTCAACCCCATCATGGAAATTGTCCTCTAACATATCATCACAAGGAGGGGCAGACTCAAGGGAAACACGTTTGTCATGGAACTCGCCACCCCCTACAGACTCTAAAAAGTGTTCATCGCATAAAGGCCGGTCAACTCCTCGATCTCTAGACTCACAGGAGCGAAACAGGAAAACGTAGGCGGCCCGAATCAACAGTGGAAGATACATTGGAGGGGATTCGTTTTTCTCCTTGGGCTTAAGTGGGGAACACTGGGCAGTGAGCCCCTCATTCCCTCTAAACTCGGAGAACTGTTGTAAGCCCAAGTCAACCTCCTCTACATCGTTAGATAAACCTACTTCCTCTTCCTTAAGAGTAAACTCCTCATTCCCTCCAAACTCGGAAGGTTCCTCCAAATGATCATCAACCCGTCCCTCAATGAGAAGTGGGTCGACTTCCTCTCTTCTATTGACTAGAGGCGGAGAAGGAAATGTCTTCCACTCCTGTTGGCTTTGTCTCACTGCCTCTGTGAGTTGAGTCAACTGGGACCTAAGGTTCCCAATTTCTTGGGTGGTTTCCGCGGTGATGGTCATTTGCGATCGCACAATAGTTTGTACCATCTCCTCAAGCTCATCAAGAGGGGGATAAGTCAGCTCTGGGGGTGGGCCAATAGAATAAGGATCAAACCCTTGCGGGTCTTGGAAAAGGGAGCCAAATTGGGGCATGTGATCCTGGGCAGGTTTGAACGACTGTATTTCTTGCAGAGGCAAAGGCAGTGTCTGTGGTAGCACTGGGGGTTCGGAATACCACCCCGAAAAAGATGGGTGGTGGGACCACCCTAGCTCGTACGTATTTGGATATGGATCCCACCGCTGATTATTAACACTCACTCTAGCCTGATTATTCTGATAAGCTTCCTTGAGTGCATAAAAAGCGGAGCAGGTATAAACAGAATGCCCCCAATACTCACACATCTCACAGAATTCTTCCATTCTCACCTCGTTCACCCAGTTGTTTCCTTATTACTTTTTTTTTCTTTTTTTTTTCCGACTCAAGACACAAAATACTTACCACTCGACTGACTCTAGATGACTCAACCTAGAAACAAAAAGATGCTAAAAAATAAATAAATAAATAAATAAAAGATAAAATTAAAACTAAAATTCAAAAGACACTAACGACCCGAATTTTTAACACCTCTTGCCTTCCCCGGCAACGGCGCCAAAAATGCTTGACCGAAATCCTATACCTAAATTAATGGGTTGCCCCAAGCGTAGGGCGGGGACCGGTGTAGCATAATACCCGGTAAGACCGGAATCGAATCCACAGAGAAGGTGGAAAGTGCTTACTAAAAACTCGGGTTGCTAGTTTAACACGGCTCTTAGGTAGCCACCCTTTTGGTTTGATTGGTGAATTAATTAACCTAAGAGAAAAACTGATTTTAATTAAATTATTTAAAAGAAAGTACGGTCGTAGGGTTCATAACACGGTGACCAGGTCCAAACAGTTTCGCTCCGTTCGGTGTTCTAAAAACGTTTGATTTTAGAGAGAAAAAGGTACCCCGAAAGATGCGAATCATCGTGGTCGCCGTTTACCCATGTACAGCGAAGAACGAGTTTTGGTCCCCCGTTCCCCGCGTTACCTGGGCTCCGACAATGCCCGGATTCGTCCACGGAAGTTCTTTAATAACCTAAAATTGCTTGTCCGTTTATTAATTAAAACAGAGCGAGAACATACCCGACTACAGCCACGGCGTGTTAATCACCCCCGCGACCATACCTATGGAACTACTCACTCATATTAAACAAAACAGATAAGAAAATTCGAATAAAACATGCTATTAAACTAGAATAAGAATTAAAACAAAGATTCGAGTCTCGGAACGCGGACAAACTCCCGCGTCTTTGAGATTAATGTAAAGAAGAAGAGAGAATTACCAAAGCGATGCGAGAATCGAATAAAATAAAACTTCAATGGAAAAGTAACCCGGAAAAAGTAGAATCTCCAAAGGAAAAGTCGGCTCCTAAATGGAAGAAAAACAAAGTAAAGTTGGAACCCTAATTGCCTCAAAACGAGGTATTTATCCCTTCCCGAAGTCAAACATGTGACAAAGTCAAACGGCCCATTTAGGGCTCTCGGTATCGATACAGGCTTTTAGCCGTATCGATACCCGGACATTCTGTTCGCAGATGATGCCCACGGTATCGATACAGGACAATCCCTGTATCGATACCGAGCCTCCTAAATTGCTCCTCAGCTTGTTTGGTCGTCCTGGCTTGGGTCCCACCGGTTCTCAACATGCCCAATGCCTTGTGTTCACTTTACGTGCTTTTTCCGACCTGTTCCCTACAAAATAATCACAAACACCAAAAACAAAAGACAACACCGCATCAAGTGGAAAATGGAATAAATCGCGCCTCTAATGCGCTAATTCGCCCTACTTAGGCGCTTATATCTTGAGATATTGCGCGCCTATCATCCTTAGTGGTTATTTGGGAGGAAAGTTCTCTAGGTTGAGAACTTTGATGAAAATGTAAGCTAATGGCTAGTAATGAAATCAGTTATGTGTTTACTCTTTTACGTACTGCTTTTCAATCATATATGTTGTTCTCGTATGTTATGTAAGGGTTGGGGGTTAGAGTAGTTATTGAGTGATTTATCGCTCACGGTGTTACATTTCGTGTGACCCTGGTATAATACCATGATGTTGCTTCGCGACTCAGACGTATTATGCCAGATTGTGATCAAATAGGAGGTGTAGATGTCGAGGGCGACGCTTATTTTGGAACAGAAGGTTTTCCAGTGGATTAGGCTCAAGAGGAGCATTGGGATCAAGATCTCAACCTTAACCTGTAGAGCCAATCTCCCTTATTTTTGTGTTGGAAAACTGTAATCTAATTTCTCAACAAAGTACTATGTTTTTGTTTTAATCGAACTAAGAAAATTATGTTATTTCTGTTGCTTAATTAATGAGATCCTTTTTATTTATATTAATCATTTATAAAATGATTTAAATTAATGCTTCCGAAAATCGGGGCGTTACGGTAATAGCTACATTCTCACTACTTGGTTCACAGCCCTTTGGGAAGTGTTAACACGCTAATATTTCTCCACATTCATGAAATACGCATAGAGGTTTACAAATTTGTATTTGTAATACTATAAGAAAATGCAATTGCAAATTTTAACTTCTGTAGCATTCAATGGGAATTATCGACGTGTATTGACTAGTTAGCGGAATTCTAATGCTAGGAGGAGGGCAAGTTTATAAATTTAGTGAGTTTGCTACATATTTTGGACAATTTCATCAAAATTGTGGGGTTAGAGTACTCCTAAAATACACTAGAATTATGCTAGAATTAATAGGTTAATGTGAAAGTCAATGGGGCCAAGTGATCACCCCACTTGACCATATGTGGCTCCGCCCATGCCAAAACTCATACCTTTCTCTACATTTTACTATAAAGGTGATCTTCCTTTACTGCATCAAGGCCCAAGACCAATCTTCAAATGGGCCACAGGATTCACAAGAAGGAATCAATTACTTGGAATAATTTCTCTTTTTTGAACATCAATTACTTGGACTTGAAATGAGGATCCATTCTTTTAATACTCTGTCACTCTAGAGCGGCGGCCCATAAACATATCGCTGATGTTGAAAACAAGCCCATAAACATACTTGACTCCATTTCACTTTTGGCCCAGTGGTTTCAACCTCAATTCAAGACCGAAGGAAGGCCATAACATTGCATCTATCTCTTTCAAAGCAAATGGTTTTTTGGGTTGACCGAAGGAAGGCCACATAAATAATTCTATGTGAGGTTCAAAAGGTGAAAAGGTCCAACATATGAGACAGAGGGAGTATCTTATTTTGGAAAAGTA
>CM029278.1:34242860-34315979 GCA_016920895.1 Vaccinium myrtillus | reverse complement strand
AAGATACACTAACGATGAAAACAATTCAAAACATAGTTATTTCAGATCATTTTAGGCCTTGTTTTTTCTGTGCTAAAATGGGAAATCCCATAAAATCTGAGATTTCCCATTTTAGCACATTAATATTATGGAATTTCCTATTTTAGCACATGAGATAAAATAAAATACCAGTTGATTTTGTAGGATTTCTCATTTTAATACAGGGGAAACAGGGCCTTAATTGTAATTAGTAATTTTTTTTAGTTTGATTCATGTTTACTACTTTTTTGACAACTCTCATTAAAATTATGGGGTGGCATGGACAATGTCCCTATACCGACAACCAAACACTTAGATAGTAATCTCTTTCAAACCAAAAAAAAAGTCCAAAGGTATGAACAACAAAATCAAAATTCTTCCAAAAAAACTAAAAAAATGGAGTAAATTAAGTTAAAAAAACAGTTCATCATAACTAAATGAGAATTGGAAAACCATCAAATAAAGCAAAGTATTCCACGAATTAACTTAAACTGAATAGGTAAGTGGAATTGACTTATTTAGGAGAAATGTATTGACGCGTTGTAAGAGAGTAACTTTTCGCATAAGTCTGTTTTGTGAAACAACATCCTGGTAGGATCCTTTTGTTTTGAATTTTCCTCATTTTGCCATGTTTCTAGTCATACTGTAATAGTGATGGTAGGCCGGGAGTGGGTCCGACCGGACCGGTCATTGGTCCCCTTAGCCGTCGATGGAAAAGTGCACATCTTTTTCTCCTTGTTATGAGCCGGCGGGTGGATAGGTGGTGGGGTTTAGGGTTTGATGATGCGCGTGATTTTTTCCCCTTCAAAAGCGTGTGCCTAAACCATTTGTGGCCGGTCCGAGGTTACGGCTAGGCTTAGACAGCTGCACCCAGCTCAAACTATGGTTCACCAATGCATGTAAAGATGTGTAATTTTTTTTATTTAAAAGATATATTAATTCGACGCATTATTTGTCAACTTTATTCGCATTAATTTTAAAAAATAGTTAATATTTTTAAATTGGAGTAAAGAAATTAAAAAAAATCACAAAATACTTTATTGTTTATTTTGCAAAAATTGTATGCCTTGTCGTCGTAAATTAGAAATTTGGGGCAGAGAAAGTAAATACCCCAAGATTTTTTGTTAGAATTGACTCTCCATTTTATCCTCATTATTTTATTCCATTGAAGTCAGTAGATTTGGAAACGGAAACTCTATAGTGCGGTATCTGAGTCGTTCATCACGTAATCAATGGTTCTAATTTCATCTCGGTCCTCTCAGATTTGAGCCGTCCATTACCAAGATGAAATCTAAAATATCAATTGCTGAGATTAACTCACAGATGTTGCCTTAAAACCGCACCGCACTACAAGATTCCTTGATCTAGTAGATCATGGTTTAAATTAATCAATAAACGTTTAGAGTAGTGGCGGAATCAGGATTTTAATTGGAAAATGACGTTGTTAGATGGAAATCCACTTATATTGTTCCACATTGTTAGCAAGAATATAAGGAGAAATATTAAGTTGAAATTGGATTTTGCTATGATATTTTTTTTAGTTAAAAATAATAAAAAATGCTTGATTGTGGTCCTTAAATGAAAGCTAGTGATATATTATTTTTATGATACTTCCATTTTTTTAGTTCAATATTTCTGCTTTTGCGTTTCATGAACAAGTTCGTCAATTCTAGGTTAAAATCATGATCACTTCTAGCTAGGTTAAAATAAAGACTCCGATTGAATATTATTTTGTGGATTCATGAGACCGTAATTATTATGAGAACTACTAAATCGCATATGTTAGAATAATATTTTACCCATTTATCAAGAGAAATAATAATGCCAAAACCATTTTTGTTTGTGCCAAAACTGTAGTGCATAAAAGGTTTGTACCTTGCACATACGTACAAGGTTTTTAAGTACTACAATTTTGGCACAAACAAAAACTGTTTTTGCACAAACAAAAACGGTTTTGGCATTAGCTGGCATTACCCATTTATCAATTATAACGATATTTAGTTGCTCTTCAGTTACCAATTTGGATGATTGGTATGTTTGGAATTTGGATTCCAAAAATCCAGTTTTAACGGCTAGTTGAGTTGATCATGAGGCCCACGATAAACAAATCCTTTGGATATCTTGTGTGACAGCAAATAAACCCCATGGAATATACATACATTAATGGGGTCAAATAGCAAGTTGTATAAATACTGAGATCCTGCAATTTTCAGCGGAAGATGTGGTAACGGGTAAGCTATAACTGGAAGGTAGGATTCGGATCATACATATTTATTGACTCTTTTCAAAATAAAAATAAGAATTTCCATAGAATGGGGAGTGGTTATTCAGTGTCACGTAGCACTTTCAAGTTCATTTTTTGGTTCAACAGTCAGGAGTATTCGGGTGCTTACACGTAACAAACCATTCACATCGGGACTACTAAACTAACAAGATACTACATTTTTCATGCCATTTGACGATAAAAATTGAACTCTGGTAACAAACCCACTAATCACCAGACTAAAACTCTTGGAGTTACTTCAGAGGTCTCTACCACCATATATTTGCACGCATCCCATAAGCTTAATCATGTGCTCTTAGTGAATAAATGGCGAGAGAAAACTTTGAAGCACCACGTGACAATACTCCGTAACCAAAGTAGAATGCTTTTCTATCTGCAATGGTAGGAGAAGATGTTGGCTAGAGCCTACACCCAATTAATTAATGCAGATCCAAATTTCAATATCTTTGCTTGATGTCTCCACATTTCAATATTAACCAGCAGGAAATTGATTTGGGAGAAAATTTATGAGATTTTAAGAGGTAAAGCTCTACGTGAGATTTTGAGAGGTATCAATTTTCAATATTAACCAGCAGGATTGTGGTATCAATTTTAAGAGGTAAAGCTCTACGTGAGATTTTGACTCCTCGATTTAGAAACGGTCAAATAGATTTCTACCCTACACAATTCTGCGCAATTTTTTGTTTCTAATTCTATCTTGTAATGTCTTGCAACACATCTATATTACCATTCCATTTTAGCACGTATGATATTGATTAGTAGCAGAACATTGTGCGTCATATAACATGGCCACTAACCTGCATTTGGTAGAATTCCTCGTTCTGCCACTAGATCCATCCAACTTGCACTCAATGATTTGCCGACATATAAATAATTAATCTAATTTTTTTAAGCAAATCCAACAAAAATTTCCAAAAGGAAAAGAAAATAAATACTTCCAAAGATTTAGGCAACAACCCTAAATTTTTTAGGATAATTTTTAAATTGTCATTTTAGTAGTCAACTCTTGTTTGTCTAATTTCTTTAATGTTTTTATTGAGCCGTTAAGGACACTCATTTTAGGCCTATAAAAAGCAGCTCCACGGCTAATGTATCGAGTCCTCAAGTCCCTCTCTCTCTCTCTCTCTCTATCAAGCCAGTCCCCAAGAATCGAATCACAAGTGGAATACAGAGAATTGAACTTTCCTCTCTCTCTCTCTCTCTGTTTCTTTGTGCGTAGTTAAATAGGATCCAAAAGTGTCGTTTTATTGCTTCTCTTTCTACACTGGTTGCTCCTATTTTACTACAGTATTTGGGAAAAAACAGTTTCCTGTAGCTATTGCTGCTTTTGAGGCCTACATCGCCGCCTTCCGAAGGTTTTTTTCGGCCACTGCAGCAAAAATTAAAGAAATCAGTGGAGGATTGTTATAATTAAAGGGCCGCATTCAATTCGTGTAGTTGCGGTTCAGTCATTTTCTAGTCTAGCTGCTGCAGAAGTTCTTCGAATTTATACTTCCCCCTCACCCATTTATTTCTCTCCCTCTCTCTCTCTCTCTGTGCCAAATCTTGGAATGAAGAATTTCGACTCTCTGTTCTAATCGTTATCCTCTGTTTCCACCCAAAATTACCAAGAAAAGGTCAGAACAGCTTTAACTGATCTGGGTTTCGAGAAAAAGACTCCTGAAATACAAGGTATAATCTTGGTTTGTACTGGTTGTTCTTTGTGTATTTGCTGAAATTCCTTTTGGGTTTTGGTTTTCTTGTGGATCTGGGGATTGGGGATTTTTTGTTTTCTGCGAAATACCCAGTTTTTGTTTCCAAGTTTTTGGTTCATTGGGTGTGTTTTTTTTGTGTTTCAGATCTGGGAGTGGTGTTTGGAGGGAATCGAAGACAATGTTGGGTCAGACACAAGCAGGGGAATCCATGGTCTACGCTAGTAACGAGACGGAAACCAATGGAAGTCTAGAAGAAGAAAAACATGGAGGAGGTGATGGCAAAGAAGGAGAAGATCGTTCCGGTTCCGGCGTCAAAAGCTTCCTTTGGCATGGTGGCTCTGCTTGGGACGCCTGGTTCAGCTGTGCTTCCAATCAAGTACTATCCCACTCACTCCCTCAAAAAAAACTACATAGTGATATATGCATATACTGATATACATATATGTGTATATACGATTTTGGCTCCTTACGGCCGTGATCTCGATTGTCCAAAGTGTTTATAATGGTCCAAAATTATCAAAAGATTCTTGCGTGTGACATGATAAACACTTACTACTATTTAGAATATTTAATAAATTTGTACTATTAGTTGCCGAGATAGACGACGAGATGTGACTGTTGCCTGCTGTTTGTGTCATTTTTGTGATTTTATTTTTGTATTGGTTTGCTGCAGGTAGCACAGGTGCTGTTAACGTTGCCGTACTCGTTCTCGCAGCTGGGAATGGCATCAGGAATAGTGTTTCAGATATTTTACGGAATTATGGGAAGCTGGACTGCGTATCTTATCAGTGTCCTCTACGTTGAGTACCGTACCCGGAAGGAGAAAGAGAATGTCAGCTTCAAGAACCATGTCATTCAGGTTTTTGTAACTTCTTAACTCTCTATCACTCTCATTTTTTACTGGGTTCAACCATTAAAGGTGTTTGGGATATCTTACGTTCACCTCAACTTGTCACGTCTCCGATCCGGTCTAAAACAGAGAAGATTCTCTAGTCAACTATATAGGGAGCAAACTCACCAACTACCCCGACTAATCCCGGGCTAACACACACACTCTCTCAATCTCTTTCTGAGTACAAATTCACTGACTAATAATATCTTTCTTTGATTTATCAGTGGTTTGAGGTGCTTGATGGGTTATTGGGTCCGTACTGGAAAGCAGTGGGTCTAGCCTTCAACTGTACTTTTCTTCTATTCGGGTCTGTCATACAGCTCATCGCTTGTGCAAGGTAAAGCCATTTCATTGTTTCTTTATCCATAGTTCGGCCAGCTGTGAGTCATGAGTTCAAATTCTCTAAAACCAAAATCAGTCCTTGGGCAGATGATAAAAGTGTACTTTTACCGGTAAAAGTACAGTCCTATCGGTGAAAGAGCACTTTCATTATTCTCATTGGGCGAACAGTAGAAATTTTCAACCAAAATTTTGCTAGTAAGCGTTTGTCCGTACGTTTTCGTTTATCTGTAATGGTTCGTATTTTGTTGCATTTATTTTATCGTTGCATTTATTCACTTATTAATCGGCCTATGTTGTCACATATCGGTCGATATGGAGTCGTGTCGTCGGTGCCAGTTTTTTCCCTTGTTATTTTTTCCCTTGTTATTATTATGGCTGATGTTTGGTGGTTATTCTGATTGGAGCAGTAACATATATTACATCAATGACAAACTCGACAAGAGGACATGGACATACATATTTGGAGCATGCTGTGCGACTACTGTGTTCGTACCCTCATTCCACAACTACCGAATTTGGTCATTTCTTGGACTCGGGATGACCACTTACACGGCTTGGTACTTGACCATAGCTTCTCTTGTTCATGGCCAGGTAATTCACTTTTCTCCATTTTTCTTGTGGACCCACGTAAATAATCGAAACCGTTTTATTATTATTAAAAGCGAGTAGAGAACATTACTATGCCCAAACCCGAATTGATTTGATATAATTTGATCAATGTGTCCCGAAATCATATGAAATACAAATTGTTTATCATGTGGTCTATGTTCTTGATAAGCTCTTAGATATTAACGGTTCTGATCATCGAGCTGAGCTTGGAAATAGCGGCACTAACGGTCAAAACTAGACCGTCAAAGAGGATCAAGCTCCTATTTTAGGCAATAAAAATTGCCCACTGTAATTTTGAATTTTTTTATGACGCTACAATAAAAAATTGCATTTTTAAAAAATAAAAATTTCTTTTCAAAACTAATTTGAATTTCAAAATTTAATCTAGTAACACGTCTAACGCAACGTACCCAAAAAGTAGATTGTATTATGTATTATAGTAATAATTTGTTGATATTACATTCGTATTATGCGTAAACGTGTGGGAGGCCCGGAAAGAAAAGTCCGAAGTATGAATTTAGTTGATCGGGACACCGTGCATTACCAAAATATTTATATTCGTATAGCTGAATAGTACTATCTTCTTTTGCTAGGTTGATGGTGTGAAACACTCAGCTCCAACAAAGCTAGTGCTGTATTTCACCGGCGCCACCAATATTCTGTATACCTTCGGTGGACATGCTGTCACTGTGTAAGCTTTTTATCTACTTTTCTACACTTCTTTTTCTGTAATCTTTTTGTTAAAAAATAAATAAAAACATTTTAATATTTCCACTGTCTTTGTTATCTTCTGGTTCTTCTCCTTTCTAAGCTGCTTCTCCTGCGCAGCTTTTGCCGGCCACCTTGGGGTTTGAGACCACAGACACAACCATAGATAACTCCATTCATTTGTTCCCGTGTCCTTGGGAAAACATGGCTCTTGTTGACTTTTTACATGATACCTTGAACCAAACTTTTTAAACGGAAAACCTATGCGTACAGAACCATGGTGTCCAGAAAATGTACCGAGCATGCTCGGGGACCCATTTTTGGGTTACACACGAATGATCCGAACCGTTCGTTATTCTTAAAACATTTTTTCGAGGGGACCCACAAAATTTCAGCTCAATCGGACGGTTAGAAGTGCTTGAACCAAAGTCCCACATTTTCAATCATACAGTTTTTTATTGAAACGGTGGGACTTTGGTTCAAGAACTTCTAACCGTCCGATTGAGCTGAAATTTTGTGAGGCCCATCGGAAAGATGTTTTAAGAATTATGAACAGTTCGGATCGCTCGTGTGGGACCCAAAAGTGGGTACTCGTTGCATTCTGTACATTTTCTGGTCCTAAATATATGTACCCCAAGTCGGGTCCCTTTTTAAATTTCGGCCCTCACATTAGCCGAAACGTTTGTGCAAATTTCGATATCGATACACCCGGACATATCGTTGAGATGAAAATCGCGTGAGTACAGACTGGTCTCCTTACCTTTTAAAGGCACCGGTTCTTTTTTATTCACAAACTAGTTCACGACTGTAGTGCTGATATTTCGTTACAATTTTTGTCATTAAATCCCGTAAGAGTCTTCTCATTTTTCAATATTCTTGCGCAATTCTGATGAAAATATACTCCACTCCAAGTACATCCCGTTCCAGTGCATTGTTAGACTTTTTGGTTTTTTACGGTTCACGAGATATGTCATTTTTTTCACATACATCAATTTTGAAAAAACTTTAATAAAAAAAAGCAATCTTATAATGGAACGGGGCCAAAATTTTGGGTCCAAAGGATTTGAGTGGATCCAAAAACTATCATTAGCAGATTTCCACAGTGGTTAATATTTCGAGGATTGTAATTTTGAGAATCCAATGCCCATGCTTAGAAAGTGTATTGGATCATTCAAATCATTACACATGGGTTTTCCCCAGTTGTCCAAAGCCCGGCAGCTCCATTATTGGAATCGTTTTTTTCATTTCTCTCTCCTGATTTTTTATTATATTTCTTTTCTTTTCTTTTCTTTTTTATCATGATTTTATTTATTAATAAGTAACAATAATTTACTGGATTACAAAAACCCTGATTTACTGCCGGTGAAAATAACAATATGGTAATGGAAATTTTGCAGGGAAATTATGCACGCGATGTGGAAACCCCGGAAATTCAAGTACATATACTTGATCGCGACGCTCTACGTTTTCACGTTGACACTCCCGTCAGCTTCCGCAGTCTACTGGGCATTCGGTGACCAACTATTGAACCACTCCAACGCCTTCGCCCTCCTCCCTCGGAACCATTGGCGAGACGCTGCCGTTATTCTAATGCTCATTCACCAGGTCTGATACCATATATGTTTTCTGGTTAAATAATTTTTTTTCCCAAAAAGAAAGAGGTGGTGATTTTTTCACACTATCAGTTTTTCAAATTTTTGGGTCCTCTTGCCTTCGAAATTTACGTTATGGCCTTTCATGCTTAGTTTTTTATTTCGATTATTATTATATAACTAATTAGAACATAATTATGGGCTGAGGTACTAAGGGCCCCGCAAAGGTCCTCTCCTCAACCAAAAAAATTTTTATTTTTATTTTTTTCATAGTGAATGAGCATAACTTCTGAATTCCAGTCATGTTATTAATGGTAATTCTATTTACACACTTCTGAATTCCAGTACACATTTTGACGATCACAATCGTTCATGTTTGCAATGTGGGTGCAGTTCATAACTTTTGGGTTCGCGTGTACGCCGTTGTACTTTGTGTGGGAAAAGGTTATTGGAATGCATGACACAAGAAGCATTTGTTTGAGGGCATTAGTACGTCTTCCGGTGGTGATACCAATATGGTTTTTGGCCATAATCTTCCCCTTCTTCGGTCCCATTAACTCCGCCGTTGGTGCACTCCTTGTTACCTTCACCGTCTACATCATCCCTTCTCTTGCCCATATGCTCACTTATAGAACCGCCTCCGCCCGCCAGGTATGCTCGCTATAATTTCACTTGACGTCAATAGTAATTTTCGTATGTCTTAATGCGTTTACCGTTGATCCTAAAAATTAAAATGATCCAACATCGTTATTTATCTTGTTACATGCAAATGAACTCAAATAGTGATTCAACCGAGGTTTATCAATAGAAATGACTCGAATTATTGAGACTGTGAGACCGTCAAATGAGACCGTGGTGAGCTTTCTTTTTTATTACAAAGAGAGGTCACCCTAGAATTTGTTGGGCGGGGTGGGGAGAGAGAGAATACAAAAGCATTAAAGTCTTGGATTTGGAAAATATTGCCAGACGTGATTGAATTGGTGGCCTGTCTTTTTCATTTACTATGCTACAGTTGTTATTTTGAAGAGATGGCCAGCTTTCATTGTTGAATCTTTTCTGCCCCCGAGAAATTGGACCTACAGTATTTACCATGTTCTGCATTCTAATCAATCAAGTTAGATAACTAGGGTGCCAACCACTTTCTTTGAATTGTAACATTGATTGAGGAAAAAAAATTGTTAGACATTGACGAGAAGTTTTCCCGAAAATTTTCGAGAAAGAGGAATGAATAGTTCAGATTTGAAGTGACGTGAATTTGAAGTCTGAACCATTCATTTATCTTTGTTAGATATTTTTTGGGAAAACTTTTCCTTTACCCCGCTAACCCTATAGAATGAAACTATTTTTACACAACTATTTTTTCTAAGCTAAATGCCACTTAAAAGTTTTGAAAGGCTAAAATTGGAGTATTTTTTTAGTATTTTACTTTCGTTTCAGTTTTTTTTTTTTTTTTTTTCATTCGTCATTCCTAATTCTTTATATGAGAGAATGAGATTCGATTTCGGGATGCAATATGGGACATCCAAGAACTCTACCACATGAGCTAGTCATCACTTGCGTTTCAGTTTAGCTTGTACCAAATTGAGTTGCAACCTTAGTCACAAGTCCCATACCATACTAGGGAGAGTGAGTGTGATAACTAAGTCCCAAAATACTAAAATTTGCGAGTGCAAGGACTAAAAGCGAGACTCAGGCATATGTATTGCGAGCACTCACCAAATTGCTTTATTTTTTGACTCAATTGCAGAATGCAGCAGAGAAGCCTCCTCGTTTCTTGCCCAGCTGGGCAGCCATGTACGTGGTGAACATCTTCATCGTGGGCTGGGTTTTGGTGGTCGGATTCGGGTTCGGCGGATGGGCCAGTGTGACCAACTTTGTGAAGCAAATTGACACATTTGGACTCTTTGCCAAGTGCTACCAATGCAATCCTCCATCACCATCACCATCACCACCAACACACTGAGCCGGCTCGCCACAACACGACCGAGTTTCGGAAAACCAAACTCAGTACACCACCCTACCCCTCTCCATATTTTGTATCATACTTGGGGAGGTAGCAAGTAGAAAACATTTCTCCCTCCATGTGATGTGTGTGTGTGTGTGTGTGTGTTGGATTCCCCCTTTTTTCCTTTTTCCTTTTTTATTTTTTGGCATAATATTCTAGATGGTTAATATATTGTGTTGAATTGTGATGATTCCTTTGCTAATTATATCAATATATTGATTAGTTTTTAAATTTTTGGGTTCTTCTCCTTTTGGTGTATTTTTGTAATGCCATTATTACTTGCATGTTTCCAGAGTGGATTAAATCTAAAGAAATACAGTAGTATGGGGCGTTTGGGTTATTTTATGATATATGTGGGCTCATTGTCAAAGATGCATTTCAAAATATGTGAAAAGACCCCTTTGACCTAAGATTCTCTTTGAACGAGTTGGCCGCGGGACCCGCCGTATCCACATGGGTTGCACGTTTGTTCCACTCACTTGAGAAAATATGAATGAATCTCCCATATTCTTTTTCCTTAATCAATGTGGCGTTTCCATTAATCGCATACATGTGATGTGAAATCCAAGATCATTCATTGACCCTCATAACTTTTTTTTATGTTTAATTATAGTATGAACTACTATTTACCAAGGATTTATTAAGGCCATTGTTTTTGTGTTTTTGTAATTTGAAAATCAAGAAAGCATCTGATGTTCAATCATAGCCGATTATCGTGAATATTAGTGGTTCAAATTTCGGAAAAGATCTTACGAGTAAGATAAATGAATTTAATACTTTTAATTAGGAAGTTTGGGCCACGGAAAATGCTTTTGGACGACTGAGATCACTCAATTAATGGTACTCTATAGTCCAAAAGTGGAGTGATGAATGCCATTTTCTTTCTAAAAAAGCACATGCCTCTCAAAAATAAACAAGGGATATGGTTGTGTCTATTTTCTTCCTATGAAATAAGAAGATAGAAAGTGACCATTTAGATTAGACCTCTTTTAATACTCTCACTTCCCAAATTTTCTTGTCTATTTTCACTATTCCGGGCATTTTAAAAAATTATTTATATTTTTGAATGTATAATTTTTTAAATATGCAATACGAACCTTATTTGATATATCTTGATCATTTCTATTAAACAAAATTTCCAAAATCCTAGAAAACATTGTAAATAAACAAAAATGCAAGTAATTTAAAATTGACACGCATATTAAAAGTGAACAAAAAATTTAGGACTGATACATATTGATAGTGAGTAGACGTTTATGTTCAAAAAAAAAAAAAAAAAGGTAGAGGTTTGGGATTGGACTATGCAGTCGGGCCAGACTGTTAATTCTGGGCCCACAAAATGCCATTAAATAAGTGGGTGGGGCTCCAAACCCAGCCCTATGAGAGCCCATCAAACATGGGCTAAAAGTTATTGCACGATGGCTAAACAATAGTGAGAGTAATAATATTCCACACCTTAGTGAGAGTAATAATATTCCACACCTCACGATATAGCATGTCCCACACAAGATCATATGTCCCCACTTGCATGTACAATCCGGAAAGTAAAAATTAGGACCGCACAAAAAAACCGGTGAACCGTGGATCCGGTCCGAACCGATCCGATCCGTACGTTTTGGATTTTAACCGTGGATTAATGGTCCGGACACGGATTCAAAAAATAATAAACCGTGACTCGTGGTCTGGACACGAATTTTAATTTTGAAACCGTGGATTAACCCATCCGGACCGTGAGATTTTTATTATATATACTTTTTAAAAATATATAAATGTATGTATATATAAATAATTTTATCACTTTTATAAATATTGTCAATTTGATATAGAGTAATACTATTATCTCGTATAAATATTGTCAATCTGTATTGGACTTTCTTGTATTCCACTGCCTTGCATTTGTATTGGACTTTGATGAATTTAGTAGTTGTTCACTATTTTTTTTGTATTAAACTGCTTTTGTTTCTATTCCACTATGTAATTGAACTAAGCTATATGTTTCTACTAGTGTTTGTTTAGGCTCTAGTTGTAGCTCCATCACGTGCTCCATCTAAGGTTTCTTTGTTTTCTACTTTGAGTTTTTAGGATTTTATTTTAATCAAACTGTCTGTTACTTATTTACGTATGACATGTAATCCGTGGATAAAACCGAACCGATCTGTGGCTCACGGATCGGATTGGAACCGGAACGTGAGACTTTTGGTCCGAACACGGATTGGAATTTCTAAAAACCGTGACTCGCGAATTAGGTTTGGATTCATGCCAATCCGATCCAATCCGGACTGTGTACACCCCTAGTAAAAATTTTAAGCGAGCACCGAATGTATTTGTAACTTTTATAGGGGTACATATAATACACACCAAAATAGGGGTAGGTGATGTCCCTTCGGGAACAACATGGGTGTTGGCCGATCACGGACGTTCGTGAGTAGTGATGAATGACTCAGATCACATCTTGTCCAAACAAATATGAGTAGTCCACTGCCGAATAGATCTGAGTCGTCCATGGACGACTACGGACATCCATGATCATCCCAGGACCCATGCTATTTGAAGGGACAGATATGAAATCTAATTTGGTACTCATGTAAATCAAACAAATGGACCCGAAGAGTTAAAGACTGAGACATTTTTCATTATACGGTAAAACCTTGCACTAGCTAAGAAGATTTTTACATCCTCTGCGTCTAAGCATTCGAAAATGTATTTGACGATAAAAATTGAAAAACTAGACAAGTGAAACGAAGAACAAAGCTAGCTGATCCCTTTTGTTATCTTTTCCAATACTTACTTCCTTTACCCACATGGACGATGGATCGATCTGAATCCTATCCACAAGTAGGCAAATGGAAATGGTTGTATTTCTAAATTCATTTGAGCATTTGCTCTTTCAAATGGTGGATACTTTATGGGGCTGTCTTCTTAGGGTGTGTAATAAGAATCTGTCTGGCTATGCATATAGACGTACGCGTAGGCAATATACACAAACAAATTTTTATCATTTGTTCCAACAAATCAACGGTCTTGATTTTAAATACTCTTTGACCGGTGAGAGTTAACTCTCACGGTCAAAAAGCAAAGGCCAATCCAGACCGTCGAAAATATTTTTGGGTGGTCAAGATGTACCGTCCGTGCAATATATGTACACAAACATGCGTACACAATTTTTTTTTTTTAATAAGAATGGATCCCTAGAAGTGCAATTGTTCTCCTGGCCCATTTGAACAAGGGGCTTCGGCCTTCATATAGTAGAGGCCTAGAGGGCAGTCCAGAAGTACTATAGCAAGAGTTCAACGAGCCTCATTTCATTTGCGGATTAGGCGTCTTGGATCCATAGAACTAACTGCATCTTATTGTACATCATCTCTTCTTTTGTTTTTGAAACGGCTATCGTGATTAATAATCTTAGGATTAATTTTATCCATGTGGGATACTATGAGGGTGTTTGGAAGACTACTTTTTAACTTTTCATTTTCAACTCTTTGGCTTTTTGGATTATGCTCAGAATATATTTTGAATTTGATAAGAGTATTTAGGAGAAATGTGCAAAATACATTTTACAAAAGGAGTAGCGTTTGAGAGAATAATTATGAAAATGGGTTATGAATTGATTATTTACCAATTTATCCTTATGTATTTATTTATTATGGTATTAAACACTATTTTAGTATTTTATTCTCCCGAAATGCTATCTGTATAGACTGTATTTCGTGCAATTCTCCCTCTCTCTCTCTCTCTCTCTCTCTCTCTCTCTCTCTCTCTCTCTCTCTCTCTCTCTCTCTCTCTCTCTCTCTCTCTCTCTCTCTCTCTCAGAGCATGTGAAGATCACCATCTCCAGACTCTAGTCGAGCTTTCAAGAACCCGCCGGCCATGAAAATTTCGTCTACACCACCGCGATGGAGATCTTTGCAACGAAACCAAAACTCCGGCCACTTGCCCCGTGTCCCGATTTTTGTCATTTTCTTCTTCAGATTACTGTAAAACTTCAACTAGGTTAGATTTTTTTTTTGTAATAATCTGCGATGGAGATTTTTTTTTCTTGTTAGAAACCAAAACTTCGTCTATTTTCTTGTTCGGATTTCTGTAATTTGATTTAGTTGATTTTCAATTCCACACCAAGTCAGATTGGGTCTGATTCAACTGGGTTAGATTTTTTTTAATCATTCAGTGTAGAAGGCTTCATTATTGGAAATCAATACAGGTTTGTGTATGTATATATCTAGGTGTAGATTGAAAGCGTTTTCACCTTCTCCTCTCTCTATTGTTTGTTGTGGTGGAAAAGGGAATCCAGAGGATAACATAAACAGCGGATGAAATTCATATTTTGCTACCAATAAATTAAAGCAAATAAATAAGAATTGAAGAATAACGATGAACACAAAGATATACGTGGAAAAACTCTAAATGGGCAAAAACCACGAGAAGAAATAAAACACTATAAAATAATCATTGTGTGGTTACAAAAGATCTTACTCGAAATTGAGACTCCTCGCAATTGACCTAAGATCGGTTGTTGACTCCTAGTTCACCACACCCAGTATTTGATTTCCACTGCCTCGAATCCTCGAGCCTTCCGAACTTTATTCCAGAAATCCACCAGAAAAAACTTGAACTTGATTGTTGATGTAGAAACCTCTTGAAGCAACGATGAAAGGATTAAAGATCCATTGATGAATGTTTTCTTATGAAATGTTGGTTATGATGTATTTGAATTAATTTGGCGTAGTTGGCGAAAATTGGCTTTCGATATGCAAAAATGAGGATTTTGGTAACTAGTTGGACTTTGGTTGGATACTTGAAATCGTTTTGGGACACTTAGACGTGTTTTGGACACTTGGATACACTTTGGTTTCTTCGTGGTCGAATTATAGCCTTCCGTTCATTTTTAACCTTGTACATTGGTCGTGTCCATCCCCATACTCATTCATTATGCATGTATCATGTTTATACACCTAGCGTTAGTAGAATAGTTTTCCTACTGGGCTAGTGAGCTCAACCTATCAATTTTCAAGTACTCGGCATGGAGCATGAAGTTGGGTGCTTGTCGAGTGATACATACATGGAGCTTTAACGTGCATGAAGTTATTTTCCCATCTTTGTGTTATATTTTTGGAAAGATAATTTTGTAACTTCTATAGTTTATCCTTTTGGCAATGTAATAACTCTTAAACTCCATATTTATGTTTTGGGATTTGACTCTAGTTGGTTAGAACTTATTGACTATTTTGGTGATAATGTAATATTTGACTTACTCTATTCGAAAGGGAAATTGTGAGACTTTGAACATGTTCCACGTGAATTTTATTTATATTTGGATTGTTAAATTTGAGGGCGTGACAGCTTAGTCCAACACTCACTCGGTATTGCGGCCGAAGCCGTAGCTTGGAAGACATAAGCCGACAATCCCATTGAAGACCTGAACTTCTTTTGTAATACCGATGCCGGAGTTAAAGATTCGCGAGTATTTATCGCCGTAACCGGTTGTTGGACACGAGTATTCCGACAATTAGACACCTGAAAATCTTGCTATCCAGTAGGTTTCGAAATATCTGTGAAGCATTGTAAGGAATTGCTGAGTTTGGGATTTCCTGGTTAAAATATGTGGCGGGCTTTTAAAATTTCAAAACAAATGAGTGTGAGAGAGATGGAGGGGGAAGACAAAATGCACGTGAGGAGAGAGGTGGGGGTTAACGGACGTTTTTATTTTCTCATGTCTCTGTTAATCTTGAAAAGCAAAGTGGTGAAGTGGAGGAGTTCTGATTCATCTGACTTGAAGTACATGTGTCAACCTTTCATTGGCTACGGGTACCACGTATGTGTGCCTGGTGGTACCCTATGGGCACCCAAAATTTTCCCGTGGAGGTGGGTCGAAAAGATGGAGCAAGAAAGTATGGTAGGGATGAAGACAGGTAGCTAGGCGCTAACGCCAAGCAGTGAGCCAAGCCTTCATTAATTGTTTGTACTCTCTGATGTTCAACTGCTCCCCTGCCCTCATGCAACCTTGAAGAAAACCAAAGAGAACAGAACAAAAGTACACGTGTATCTGTGAAAATTTCTATGGAGTATTTTGAAAACAACAATGCTATAGATACACCTAACTTGCATCTCATATGCACACCCAAGACGATGTGACAGACAAGGAGAAACCCATCATTTTAGGTGGGCGCCCATCATTTTGAGTTTATACACATCGAGTTTCTCTTTGTCTGGCACATCACCTTGGTAATGTTTTCAAAGTTTTTTAAAATTTTTGTCAAATAGAACTAATTGAGATCTACTAAATAAGATCCATATTGCATATAAAATACAATGTAGAATGAAAACTATAAGAGTCTTAAAAAGATATGCACAACTATAGGGAGCAATTAAATTGAAAAAGAGGGAGTAAGAAAAAGAGAGAGAGAGAGCAGTGTGTGTCAGCTTTGTTAGTAAATGTGGTACTGTGTGTGTTGGCAAGTTAAACTTTTGAAATAACCAAGAAAGAGAGAGGACGAAAAAGAAAGAGAAAGGACGAAAAGTTGTCTGCCAAAGCACTCACCCGTCTGAACCTCCTATATGTGTATACGTATCAAACATATACCAGTCGGTCGGGTCGGTTTAAACGGTGAAATTTCTCTTAACCCGACACCCGACCGGAAAACCGATAATTTCTAAGAGCATAACCCGTTAACCGACCGAAACAGTCAAAAAATTGACCGTGACCACCGGGTCGGGCAGGTTGGGAGGGTCTGGCGGGTTTGTGCTCATGCTAGCTTTCGCGAATACTCGTACTAGTCAGTGATACAGTTAGGGAGAATATTCTTTACATCCTGGTGTAAAACAAAATTTTCTTCAAATCTATTACATTACGTCACGTGTTCAAATAGTGATTTCAAAAAATAGAACAAGAAAACATGACGCAATACAATCAATTTAGAAAAATTTTAATTTACACAGCTTGTGTAAAAATATTTTCAAATGACATTGCCTAAAATTAGCCAAATTAAAATTTTTTTTTTTTTTTCAACGATCCGCATTGTGAACAGTTTTACAGTGACATGCTTTCAACTATCCGCTACGCTTTCTTTCTATAGTCTACTGTCTATATATACGTAACTTGCAGGGGTCTATGCTTGCTCAAACCCATTTTCTCACCAATACACTATCCAGTACAAGACAATTGCTTTTTGATTTCATGGATAAAAAACAATCTCAATCAACTGAAATAATGATCCAAGGGGGGAATAACCATGAGCAAGCTCTTCAATACCTTACAACGACCATCCGTGCGAAAATCCGTGAAGGAGCCCAAAAAACTGAATCCTTCTGCTCTACTGCTTGCATCTACAGGGTGCCCGAAGAGCTTCGAAAGCTGAAGGAAAGCGCCTACACCCCTCGCCTCATCGCCATCGGCCCTCTTCATCGGAGTGACAAACATCTCCAGACGCCGATGCAAGATGTCAAAATGAGCTACGCGAATCACCTACTTTGTCGACTGACTGAAGAAATACAGGATCAGGAATTTGCCGAGGAGGAAAGGTTAACGGTTTTACAAGGATGTGTAGCTGAAATGAAGGCGTCTATTGACGATGTGAAGAAATGCTATGCGGAAGAAGTTACGGTGGACGAGGAAATGATGTTGGTTGATGGTTGCTTCATCCTTGAACTTTTCTATAGGTTCTACCTTATGAGCCTACCCAAAGAAGCTATTAATGGAGGAGATCACAGTGGCAGCTCGAACGTAAGCAAGCTTGGAGCATCTCCACCAGCTCTTTCTACACCCCTTTTACAGGTACATTCAACAAGGCTTGATCTTCTTCTTTTTCTCAGTCAAAAAGTCTACAAACACAACTTCAGACACAACTGTTCTGAAACCATTAATGTGTCCGGAGTTGTGTTTTAAAATTGTTATCCTGGCATTGGTAGTTTTAATTAGCATCATTCTTGAATGTCGAGACATATTGATACGAGTGCATGCATATACTAGTGTGTGAATATACAGGCAAGCAGCTAACCCAACAAGGAGAGGACAGGAAGAGTGAGTCATTTTTTCTTTTTCTTTTTCCCTTTTCAATTCTTTCTACACTTCAACATCTACTAGTTTACATTACACTACCTCCATCAAATTGTGGTAATTCTATTTGTGAATTTCAACTTTTCAAGAGAATATAATAATTGCATAAAAAGCATTTCAATTTTTCATTTGACTAACCTACACAGTACTTCATTTTAAATTATAAGGGTAATATTGAAATTTTACCAAGATTCTAAAGTTGAATTATGAAAGTGGACATATTTTTTGGATGTTTCAAAATTAAATATAGGACTATCGAAGCAGTAACGCTGTTGTGCCAAAATCCAAAGCTAGAGAATATAATAAATCAACAAAGATAACGACACATAAGATTTACATGGTTCCCCCTCAGGTACGAAGCTTTAAAGGTACGTCCATGGAGAAAAGCAAGATGATTCAGTATAAATGATGAGACAACAATGAGCCGATCGACTATACCCGTAACTCAATAATTGAAGCACCCGATAGATATCTAGGGACAAACATCTCACAAATATGATAAAGACACACAAACCCTAATATCTAATCCCAAGAACTCAATTGATCACAGCCATAGTTTTAAATTTCGGTATCGGTCGCGGTATCGGCGTATAGGCGATACGTCGCGGGAATCGCCTGTCTCGGCCGTGAATTTTTAAAATCAACTCATATAAACTTGTATGATACACATTGTTTTTTCTCTCATTGGGCATAATTTGGCACATTTTACACAATCTTAGGAAATGTAAAGAGGTATCTTGAGAATTTTTTTTTCCGTTAATATATGTCAATATACTTTAATTGTATTGGGAGTTAATTAAATCACCCCAAAGAATATCTAGAACACAATTGAAGAGAATGAGGCCACCAAGTGTGAAATTTCTAAACTAGAAATTTGAAATGAAGAGAGAAGATAAAGAGTAAAGTAAAACAAATAAAACAAATTGCTTTCACGTCCTAACCCTCCATCCCAAATTACTTTCACGTGCGTTTAGAGTTCTCTCAACAACGCAGCTGGGAAATTAGTAGAGAATTTCTTTCACGTGCATCCAAAATTGCTTTCACGTGCATCCTAACCCTCCATCCCAAATTACTTTCACGTGCGTGGTGTAGAGAATAAAATCTCTCAACAACGCAGCTGGACGCAACTCAGAAATTAAAGCAAAACAACTGGATTCTTCTTCTTCTCTCACACGCCTCTTTCTCTTCCCCATTGTTTCTCTGATTCTCTCGGCCATGGGAGCGAGAGTTCTCTGAGTCTCTCAGCCATGGCAACGAGAGACGATCTATGCACCACTCTAGTACTCTCATCTGGAAATCGTAAACTTTCACGCCATTGCTTCGAATCGAAGATGATCGCCATTCTTTTAAATGTAGGATCGATGGTAAGATCTCATCTCTCTCCTTGATCTCTCCTTTCTTGGGCAGGCGTAGTTTTTTTTTTTTTTTGCTTCAATCTAATCGAATTGCAGGCGCAGTGTTTGCTGCTCTGTGTTTCTTTTTTTTTTTTTTTTAGGGAACCGACCGAGACAGCATCCGAATCTGCCGAGACACCGAGACGTACCAGGAACCGGGCGATACAGGGTGCGATTTTCCTTCCCACCGCTATATCGGCATGTATCCGTAGCAGAGCCTTCAAATACCGATAAGAACTGGCCGATACGTCCGTATCGGCCGAGATTTAAAAGTATGATCACAGCCCTAGGAGACCATCAGGTTCCTATTTCTAAGAAAGTACAAAAAAATTAGGTCAGAAATCCTAAAAAAACGAGCAGCCATTCATCAAACCGCGTCAAACCAGTGTAAAACCGTCTGGACGGAAATTCCAGAGAACTTCCTTCGCGGTCAAAATGAAAACTGTTCACGACGAACTTTGCACCTTTCTTCTGAACGTCCAAATTCAATGCAAAACTCCAAAAAATTCAAGTAGCTCAAATACACTTGGGTATAGTGTTTTCCTCATCGAAATGGGAAGGTCGTAACACATTCAATTTAGCAGTAGTGCAATGACAAATACGTGCCATATAAAACCGGGTCACATTTTTTCCACCATTTCTCATATAACACATTCTTAATTAGAGCTCGCCTAGGATTCATTTTTTTGTTTTTGTCATTCGGCATTTGTCATTCCTAATCGATTACATGGGGGAGGGGAGAATGTGATCGATCCCGAGATACAGTTTTGGGCATTCAAGCGCTCTACCGCATGAGCTAGCCACCCCTTACTTTTTTGTTTCTAATACTGTATTACTACATGCATATACGATGACAGTCAACGTAGAATTGAGGAAGTGTAAAAGTCCACTAAAGTTATCAGACAGAGGGAGTGCTAGTTTGATACATGTTTCTCGTATTGGGTCCTGCCTCATACTCCCTCCGTCCGTGTTTGTTAATCCGTTTTGGGGATTCCAACTTATTAAGGAGACAAAATGATGATATAATTATAGTACTTTTTGTGAGACAAATTTCCATTTTAACCCATTCTACAAATGACGGTAACTATTAATTAATAACAAAAAAGAAGGTTAAAAGAGTACACCCTTAGGGTGTTCCAAAATGAGAATAAACAATTACTTTCCGTCACTTCTGTGGCAGTAGTTATCCATTTTCCATCCAAAAATGATAGGTACACACCATCTCAACCATTTCCCACCACACCCTCTCTCACTGTGTGTGGGGGGGCTCACCGTGGGGCCCACTGGGCCCAACCACACATGTGAGAGAAGGTGTGGTGGGGGTGGTTGAGAGGGTGTGTACCTATCATTGTTCTTTTCCATCACCCATGCGCCAGTGCATTTCCATTTTTCACAAGTGCACATGGCTGTTTGTGCCCTTTTTTTTAAAGGACTAACCTTTTATGCATAACTATCTCTAGCAACTACAGTAGTCGAGATGGAACAAATGTATTCTTTTTTTGCACGGCATAATGTATAGGAAAATGTTACAATACACGCTTATTTGAGTGTTATTTGAGTGTGTATCATAAAAGTTATGAATTTTTTTGTGAAAGTTATGAATTTTTTTGTTAAAGTTATGAATTTTTTTGTAAAAGTTACGAGACATACCAAAATGTTACGAATCATAGAAAATGTTATAAATCATACTGTTGAATAGTTACCAAAAACTAAAAAATGTTACAATTACCGATGAGGTGTCACAGTCTGGACCGTACATAGGTGCATATGGTACACCCAAATAAGGGGTGTGTATTGTAGCCATATCCTAATGTATATGGATATGTAAAAGTCTATTGAAAACTGTAAAAGGTGTATTGAAGTGTGTTGTTTTTATTTGTTTATGTGCTTAAAGTGTGCCCGTTAGGCATCCGTCAGCAAGACTCAAAAACCATAAAAAGTCATTTTATTAAAAAAATTGCCTTAGTGGAACACCCCTAATTGAAAAATGATATAGATACACCATACTTGTACACCAAAGTGATGTGACAGATAAGGAGAAGTCCAATGTGTAGCCCCGTAAGTAGTTGTACTATTCGGACAGCAACAAAGCCGAGTGTAGTTGCACGTAAACAAAAGGGAAGCAAAGGGGTACAGCTGTAAAAGGTCGTTCATTTTAAACCATGTGGTGGGACCATGGGTAAACCAAGCTTCACGTTTGAAATGGAAAGCTGTGCGTTCTTTCAATGAACCTATTATAGAGTTGTCAGCAACTTCTGAACCAACGGTACCATATTGGAATCCATCCAACTCGAGCGTGGTGTACATTGTTGTCCATGTGATGCACGCGCATCACAATGTTGACCACCCTAAGGGTGATTATTAGATTTTGCCATTTTGAATTTAAGAAACACCGAAAACAATAATTTTGAATAAAACTTGTAATGTATTAAAAGAATGAGGTTTGTAACGCTTGTTACTGAATTAAACTTTTTGTCTTAGGTTGCCTTTACAAGAATAGCTAGAGCACCGGTGGCGCTGGCAAGCAGAAGCACAAGACCAAAAATACCGGACCCTATATTTGATAGCAATTTGACTGCAACCAACGTCCAACACGACTTGCTACTCCTGGAGAACCAGATTCCATTCTTAGTGCTCGAGAGATTGTTCCAACTCACTGTAGCTCGAATCACCGATAAGATTTCGCTCACCGATCTTGTCGATCTGTACTTTTCCAACATGATGATTCCAGAAGGAAATTCCACATATTGTGCTAGCGTGACAACAACTAATTGTGGTTTGCCTAGTGACTGTGTCGTCCCAATTTTTGGTAACAAAAGGATGGACGGTGAAGAAGAAGAGAAAAAATACTACTATCATATCCTCCATAAAATTCAGGAGTATTACCTTCCTTGTGACAATGAGAAAAAGAAAAAGAACGAACGTAGCTACTTCATGCCTCCTGCATCAGAGCTCGACTTTGCAGGAATCAAGTTGGTAGGCGCTACAGGAAAAGATGTATTCAAGGTCACATTCGATGAACCTAAAGGCCTATTCTGGTGGTGTCATTTGGGCAGATTCGAAATCCCCACTCTAGGGATATACGACTCCACAGAGCCATTCCTCAGAAACCTCATCGCGCTTGAACAGTGCGTTCCTCGGGTTTCGCAGCACTTCACGTCCTATGCATTCCTCATGGACATGCTCGTCAACTCTGACAAAGACGTCGTGGTGCTCGAAAAGGCTGGAGTCTTGCATAACTATTTGGGTGGTAGCAAGGACGCTACCGACCTATTCAACAACCTATGCAAGGAAGTTGTGATAGGGGAGTTCTTCTTCGCTGAAATGTGCAAGAAAGCCAAAGAGTATAGTGGGCGTTTTTGGCCGAAGAATTTGGCATATGTTAAGCGAACATACTTTGCTTCTCCATGGACGTTCATAGCTTTCTGTGTGGGCTTTATTGCTTTTGTCATATCGATTACATCATTTGTCCTAAGTTTACTTTGATAAACGCGGTAAACGCGGATTATCAAGAATGTCAGCAAATGCACTTCTCATCGATGTTTTCTTTTTTGTTGCTCGGTCAAATACATCTTTTTTGTTGGTACGAATCTAATTATCTTATGAAACATTAATCATGTGGCCTATGTTATACATCATTTTATTTCCTAGCGAGATACGTTTCTAGATCACGTGTAAAGAAGAAATTTTTTTGATCGGCACTAAAGATTTTATTAAACTCGACGAAGGGTACATCGAGAGAAGAGAATAAATATAGAAAAAAAAAAAAAGAAGAATGAAAACAAAAATCCAATGAAAGATTTTTTTTTTTTTGAACTTAAAATCCAATGAAAGATTGGATGAGAGAAACATAACCTGGTGTTAAACTATACAACGGAAATAAAAAAATAAAAAAACAAAAAGAGGGCCTATACACTATCATAAAGAGGGCCTATACAAAAAGAGGAACCAGACAAAAATAACAAGCCCAATAAAATTTCAAAGGGTGAACTTCAATTCGCTGGTTAGATTTGTTAATTATAGGAAGGGTCACCATCAGTTTTAATTTTTTAGAAAAAGTGAAAAAAAAGAACCAGATTCCATTCTTTGTGCTAGAGACGGAGAGATTGTTCCCACTCACAGTGGGTCGGATGACTCGGATCACTGATAAGCAGGGCCGGCCCTGATCCAAGCCTGGCAAGACCTTGGGCTAGGGCAACCCCCTTGGAAAGGGCAACCAAAAAAAAAAATATCGTAAGTTATATAATAAATATTAAAAAGTTTCCCTTTTGTAACTAAAGTGATGCATTGGTACGTTGGTCTCTTGAGGTTTTTAAAACTCCCGCACAACACGACTAGTGGTCGAGTCCCACCACAGGCATCCATTTCTTTTTTTTCCCTTTTCGTCAGGCAAAACAAAAAAAAATTATATAGTGACGTTTTGGCTTGTCTCTTTTATTCCAAAAAGAGGTTCTCTTTTATTCCCAGTCCCAGATCCAAAGTCAAGAAACTCTCCAAAAACAGCAAAACCCTCGTGACCTCGTCCAAATCAAGATTCAAGGAATCCAAATCCTAATTCCTACTACAGTCCTCTCTCTCACTCTCTATATGTGAATATCAATGTTCCCAAACGGCCAAACTCAAAGGTGGGGTACTGGGGTTTTGAAACAACCAAGTGCCAACAAAAAAACAAAATCAAGGGGTTTGCTACTGACTCGGGTTGGCTGTTGGCAAAGAAGAAGAAGTCAAGCAACGAAAATCAAAGGGTTCACCTATTAAAAAATTGCTTGAAGGGGTTACGGGACTACGGGTAATATATTCTACTCTTCCTCATTTATAAAAATTTGCTGGCCCTAATTCCTAAATCTATTGTTTCTGGGGGCAATACTTTTTTACTCCTTTTTAACTTTGTGCTTGAATTTTGTTGACTATACTGGTTACAGTTGCTTCTGCAGAGAGGAGTTTTTCTAAGTTGAAGTTGATATAAACTTACCTTTGGACTACCATGTCACAAGAGAGGTTAAGTGGATTGGCTATGATCTCCATTGAAAATGAGTTTTTGGATAACTTGAATTATGATGACTTAATCGAAAAATTTGCTACAAAAAATGCAAGGACAAGTTGTTTTGTTTGAATCGGATCGTGCTAATTATAAAGCACCATAACGGAATAACCTGGGTTACATTTTAATTTTATTCAAGCTAAAAATATAATATGACCTTGATTTTGCTTTGTTCCTTTACTTGTATGTTTTTTTTTTTTTCAATGACTTTCTAGTACGAGGGCAACCAAATTCAAGGCTCGGCTAGGGTAACCCAAACGTCAGGGCCGACCCTGCTGATAAGATTTCACTCACTGATCTTGTCGATTTGTACTTTTGCAATATGATGAGTCCAGAAGGAAAAGAGGAAAAATACTATCACATCCTTCATGGTTCGCCTAGTGACTGTGTCATTCGGATTCGTGGAAACAAAACGGCGAATGGGGAAAAAGAAGAGAAAAAATACTATCATATCCTCCATAAAATTCACGAGTATTGCCTTCCTTGTGATGAAGAGAAAAAGAAAGAGGAAGAGGACGAACCTAGTGAGAAAGAGAATGAGGAAAAGAAAAACAACAAACGTGGAGAATTCATGCCTCCTGCATCAGAACTCGACTTTGCAGGAATCAACAAACGTGGCGAATTCATGCCTCCTGCATCAGAACTCGACTTTGCAGGAATCAAGTTTGTTGGCGCTAAAGCTAAAGGGAAAGATATACTCAAGGTCACGTTCCATGAACCTAGATGGTGGATTCAATTGCCCAGTTTCGAAATCCCTACTCTAGGGAATAGGGATATACGACCCCACAGAGCCATTCCTCCCTTGAACAGTTTGTTCCTCGGGTTTCGCAGCACTTCACGTCCTACGCATTCCTCATCACTACTACAAAAACCTTAAACCATGACAGTTAAAAGGTGTCATGAGTCACAAAAGATGACAGTTTTAAAACTGTCATCTTTGGAGGTGACATTAAAAGTCTAGATTTGTTATGACAGTCAAAAAACGTCATTGAAACATATAAGACGACGGTTTAAACCTGTCATCTTTGCAATAAGATGACAGTGTAAACCTGTCATCTTTACAATCAACGATGACTGTTTTAAACTGTCATCTTATCTATACTCCATTCTAAAAATAAAAAAAATTCCAATTCTAGTTCGAACACGTGGCTCTCGTGTGGCCGCCCTCACAAGACCGCCCAGTGGAGTTCACATGGCACCCTCGTGGCGCTTGTGTGGCGCCTACGTAGCACTTGTGTACGTAGTTAGATAATATTTGCTTGCCCCAGGACTCGAACTCAAGACCTTGACTTCCTCGCGCGCGCGCATGTTACCAACTGAGCTAGCACGCTTGTTGTTGACAAAAGACCAACAAAAATATTTATAATATATTTTCGAAAAATTTTAAGTTGAGTACTTTTTATGTCAGTTTTAGATTTAATATAAGATGACAGTTTTAAACTGTCATCTTATACGTTTAATGACACTTTTTGACAGTCATCTTTTATGATCAATTTCAATGTCGGTTCTAATTAAAACTGACATTAAAATGGCTTAGTTTCAATGTCACTTTTAAGGAAAACTGACATTCAAAGGTTATCCATATGGGCTTCTGGAAGCGCTTTGTTTTAATGTCAGTTCTAAGCAAAAACTGACATTAAAAAAATACATAATAATGTCACTTTTATTATAAACTGTCATCTTATATCGCAAAGATGACAGTTTTTAGGGTAGACTGACATCAAAACTCTACCCTCATATTTTCGATGACAATTTTACAAAAACTGTCATTGTTTCAATTTTTGTCCTAAGTTTACTTTGATAAATGCGGATGATCAAGAATGTTAGCGAATGCACTTCTCAGTGTTTTTTTTTTTTTGTGTTCTCGGTCAAAGTCAGTATTGTTGGACATTTATCTTCTTCTTTTTTCTTTTTCTGTTTCTTTTGCAGCACCAATTTCGTAATAAATGTGAGATTTACATTTTCCATTTGTCAGACATCTCTTAATGGATAGTAACTTTTTGAAACTACATTTCTCTTTATAGATTAACCCATCATCCTTGGGATTATCTAAGTCTCACTTTATTGCTAGGTTTGTCACCTTAATTTCCTCCACTGTATCTAAACGCAACGATTTGAACAATTGAATTCAAAAAGAAAAAGATACAAGCAACAGTACAAATCTAATTAACTTTTTTTTTAGTGGGTAGGTACAAATCTGATTATCTTATAAAACGTTAATCACGTGGCCTATATTATACATCATTTTATTTCCTGGCGAGACACGTATGGAGATCACGTGCAAGGAAGAAATTGAGGGGAAGTTTTTTCAAACCTCAACAACATTAATCCTATGCAAGTCACCAATAAAAAATACTCTCTCCCTCCCTTTTTTACTATCAACTATTCTATTTTAGGTTATTCCTTAATAATTGTGTTGTAGTGGCCCAATTTATGCTTCTCACAAAAGGCCTAACATGCTGACTCGGGCCACCGTCCAAAGTGAATTGCTGATGCTTGGGAACCAGCTTCCTTTCTTTGTGCTCGAGAAATTGTTTGAACTCACTATGGATAAGTTTCAGAAGAAGAGCCCTAAACGTTCTCTCACGGATTATGTCCTTTTATACCTGGGCAAAAAGATGAGTCCAGAACCTGATGAAAACACGAACACTACAAGGGCTACCGATTGTTGTCTCCCCAGTGGTGAAAAGAGTGTCCTTTCAATTTTAGACGACACAAAAGAAGAAAGTATCCCTCGCAACTGATGCAGGGCGCCTTATGAACTACAGAAAAAAACCTGCAACAATCGAACACAAACACGAAAGTTTAGAGAAAACGCTCTCTATACTCTTTTATCATTCAATAATACTCAAAAACTCCCCCTTGCCCTAAGGCTTACATCAATTATTTATACTAGCAGCAACCCTAAAACTAAAAAGGAAATAAACTACTATCTAGCAACCCTAATTCTTGTAAAACAAGAAAACATAAAATAGGAAATTGAATAAACTTAAATTAAGAAACTAAATAACTCTAAACTAGTAATCTCCTAACAAATTATTAAAATTGAAACAATAAAATAAATACTAATAAACTGCTAGGTTTCCCAAATCTGATCTGCATCATTCTCTCGGGCTTGAAAAAAACTCGTCCTCGAGTTTTCGTAGTGTGGAAGAATTTGATTCGTCTTTCCTTGTCCGCATCAGTCTTGTACTTCAAATTAATTTTCTCGAACCTAGACTTTGAGGATTCTTCAGAAAATAATGAAGCAATTTCCAATGTAAGGCACAAAATCCGTGATTTAGTGCTTGCGAAATCTTCAAGAAATTCCCAAAACGGATCCAAAAATTGTCCTTGTATAGAAGTTTTATGCTCACCATCGTAGTCAACCAAAATAGAAGATAATCCTTCGTTGCACCAAAAGCTATCATTAACACCAACAGTTCGATCTCAACCATTGTTTTTGCTTGGGCAATTTTTCCGCACTTGGACAACTTCTTCTTTTACAATAGTTTCTTTCGTCGGCTCTTCATAAAAATTGGCGCTTTATTCCAATCCACAATCGGATCCGGAATAATTTTGTGTGTAAAAGGCCAGTCAACAACAGTAGCATCATCCATTGCATTAACCTCCAAGATTTTTTCTGGTGTCACACCTCCCCGGAACTCAGGAAAGTTGATCTTCAAACCAGATTCCATTAGTCGGAAATCACGATTTTCAACCGTGATCTCCCGGCCTCTGCCCTTTTGTTTATAGTAGCCACCGCCGTCAGCATTGCCAACGCCGAATGCCCCCGCAACAAAAGGGTTTTTAGCCGCTTCACCCTCTGTATTTTCGTCCTCCTCATGAGGCTGCCGATTATACGGACGATGGCGAGGTGGATTCCCCCCAACAGCTAGGGCAGCAACTTGAGCGGTTAAGTTGACTATTGCAAGCAAGTGTCGTTCTAGTTGTTGGAACCGCGCCTCTGTTCGCGCCTCCTGCGCTACGTCATCTCTTTCATAGATGTCCTCCAAACTAGCGGTACGACCACCTCGTCCCCCTCGACCTCCAGCACGTCCTCCGGCCATAGTCCGGATTGGAACTTGAAGCTCTGATACCAATTGATGCAAGGCGCCTTATGAACTACAGAAAAAGACGTGCAACAATCGAACACAAACATGAAAGTTTAGAGAAAACGCTCTCTAGACTCTTTTATCATTCAATAATACTCAAAAACTCCCCCTTGCCCTAAGGCTTACATCAATTATTTATACTAGCAGCAACTCTAAAACTAAAAAGGAAATAAACTACTATCTAGCAACCCTAATTCTTGTAAAACAAGAAAACATAAAATAGGAAATTGAATCAACTTAAATTAAGAAACTAAATAACTCTAAACTATTAATCTCCTAACAAAATATTAAAATTGAAACAATAAAATAAATACTAATAAACTGCTAGGTTTCCAAAATCTTATCTGCATCAGCAACAAAAAAGGAAAAGGCGAACCTGGCAAAACAAAAGAAGAAGGGGGCCCTGGCTACACAAAAGAAAAAAAATATTACCATATTCTTCACGTTACACATGACTATTACCTTCGTTTCGATCCACCGAAAGAGACAGGTTGTAGGCTATTAATCATGCCTTGTGCATCAGAGCTCGATTATGCAGGAGTCAAATTTGTAGCAGGCACTGGTGAAGACCTATTCAAGGTCAAGTTCGAAAAGAAATAACGCCATTGCAGGTGGTTTCATAGAGCTCAATTTGAAATCCCACAACTGACCATAGACTATACCACCGAGCCATTCCTTAGAAACCTCATTGCTTTCGGACAATGTTCTCCCAAAGTTTCAAGTTACTTCACCTTTTATGCATTCCTGATGGGATTGCTCGTTAACTCTGAAAAAGATGTCCAAGTGCTCGCAAAAGCTGGAATCATCCATAACTATTTGGGTACCAACCAAGCTGCCGCTGATCTCTTAAACAACCTCTGCCAAGAAGTTGTACAGGCCTACAGGGGGAATTTCATTTCGCTGGAGCATGCAGGGAAGCCATCACGTACAGCGAGCTTTGTTGGCCTAAGAATATTGCACACGTGAGACGCACATATTTCGCGTCTCCGTGGACATTCATTCCTTTCTGTGTTGGTTTTATCGTTTTTGGAATTGGCGTCACCAGAGCCGGCTTTGAGCTAAAGCCCGTAAAGCCACCGCTTTAGGCCTCCAAATTTGGACTAAATTTTGGGGTCTCTAATTTTACATGTTTGTGTAGTAGTTATGTTTGTAATCAGTATGTAATATTTGTGTCTTAGGGTGGCATGTTGAGATAAGTTCAGTTTAATTATTGTCGTGTGCTTGTGATGGAGAGTTGAGGAACAAGGAAGAATGTGGTGTTTAAGAGGTCCCTTTTCAAAAAAAAAAAATTTCTCGAACCAAAATGCCATTCAAAAGTTCTTTTTTTCTAGACAGAACAATCTTTTTGGGAGGGATTAGGGAGTGGGTATTTCATACAAGAAAATAGGTAATGGATCTTGCACTCCACTTATAACACTTCAATATGTGTAATCGCTACCAAAAAAAAAAAATTTGAGTTTTACTGACAACGATGTGTCACTAAAAGTGTTTTACTGAAAGTATTTCATTGACAACTCACTAAAAAGCTGTCACTAAATACTTTCAGTAACACACTTTTAGTGACAACATAGTGACAAAATTGTTGTCACTGAATATCAACTTCTTTTTGTAGTGAATTAGTGTTCAAATCACACATATATGGACACTAAAAGATAAATATTGGAGTGTTAATCAAAGTCAAAAAGTAGAGTAGCAAAATCCTTGCAAAAAAAAAAACATGTTCTAAGAATAACCGTATATGATACACCAAAAAAGTTCATTTTTCAAAAGCCAATAATCTAATTAACAATAGTTACAAAAAAAAAAAGGCATTTAGAATTGGTCAAAAATTGTGAAGCAAAACAGTAATTTTATAGTGGAAGGTTGCGACCAAGGATGGCTCGTGCCACTAGACCCTGAGACCTTAGTTTGTTGACAGGTAAATTTGAACCTGAGACCTTAGGTGACAGCAAACTCTAAAGTTTCAAGCCAAGACAAGACCACTTTGCCAGCTCTTGTGATTCACAATTACAGTAGTTAGCAAAGAACGCCTACTCGGACCTCCACAAGTCGAGAACGGTAATCTACATATTGCATCAATGAAAAGATACGGACGGAGCCTATCTATAGATCCATAGACGCCAGAAAGTCCTAAACCATTTTGACACAAAGAGCATAGAAAGGAGGGTTGGCAGTATGTCTGCCCAACTGGAGATGGATGCTAGGCAAATGTTTAAGAAGCTTACTGAACCATGTCCCGTACTAACTGGCCAGACGGTGGTTGACGACGAGGAGGTTTTTAAAAGCCTTGTCTTAAAAATGGTTGGTGGCTTCGTGAATAGCTCAATTCTGCCTTCCGCTAGTATTTACAGGGTGCCCAAAGAGCTTTTACAGCTGAAGGAAAGTGCCTACACCCCTCACCTCTTCCCAATTGGCCCTCTTCACATCAATGAGGAACACCTGAAATCACGGGTCATACAGGATATGAAACAGAAGTATGCCTATACCTAGGCATGCATGGAGGAGAAGTGCCTTTGAATTACCCGGCGACAATCCTTATTCACACATCCCAAAGACTGGAAACCTCTTACATGAATGTTATAAAGAAATGCGGAAGTTGAAACAAAAAGCCATCAATTGCTACGCAGAGTATGTTGGCGAAAAGCTCACCGCAGAAATGATGCTAATCGATGGTTGCTTCATCCTTGACCTTCTCTACAGGAACTATCTTCATGAAAATCGAGAGGAGCATGATGGAGACGGGGCGTTCGACATCCAGGACAAGGTAGTGTTGCAATATTATTTTTAAAAATTTCCAAAACTTCAAACTCCTATTACGTAGAAGGAAAAATCTAAAATTAGTCAACTGGGTTGTCACTAAGACCATTCTTTGGAGATTGTAACAGGATGATCCTCCCATTATCAACATGCAGACTCGGGCCACAATCCAACACGACTTGCTAATACTAGGGAACCAGCTTCCCTTCTTCGTGCTCCAGAAATTGTTTGAACTCACTTTGGACAAGATACGGAGCCCAAGAGGGCCTAGACGTTCTCTCGTGGATTATATCCTTTTATACTTGGGCAAAAAGATGAGTCCAGGACCTGATGAAAAAAAAACCAATTATTGTTTGTCGTTCTGTACTAGGACAACCAATTGTTGTTTTTGCAATCATGAAGAATGTGTCATTGCAATTTCCAATGACACAACAAAAAAAGGCGGCCCTGGAGACACAAATGAAGAAGGCGGCAGTGGTAATACAAAAGAAGGAGGAAGCCCTAGCGACGCAAAAGAAGGCGGCGGTAATGGCGATCCAATAAAAGAAGGTACCTCTTACATGAATGTTATAAAGAAATGCGGAAGTTGAAGCAAAAAGCCATTGATTGCTACGCGGAGTATGTTGGCGAAAAGCTCACCGCAGAAATGATGCTAATCGATGGTTGCTTCATCCTTGACCTTCTTTTTAGGAACTATCTTCATGAAAATTGAGAGGAGCATGATGGAGATGGAACCTTTGACATCCAGGACAAGGTAGTGTTAAAAACTTGCAACTTGCAATATTATTTTTGAAAAATTCCAAAACGTAATTCTCGTATCACCTAGAAGGAAAAATCGAAAATCAGCCAACTAGGCTGTCACTAAGACCATTCTTTGGAGGTTGTAACAGGATGATCCTCACATCATCAACTTGCAGACTCGGGCCACAGTCCAACACGACTTGCTAATACTTGGGAACCAGCTTCCCTTCTTCGTGCTCCAGAGTCCAGATATTGTTCGAACTCACTTTGGACAAGATACAGAGCCCAAGAGGGCCTAGACGTTCTCTCACGGATTATGTCCTTTTATACTTGGGCAAAAAAATGAGTCTAGAACCTGATGGAAAAAAAACCAATTATTGTTTGTCCTTGTGTACTAGGACAACCAATTGTTGTTTTTGCCTTCATGAAGAATATCTCATTTCAATTTCCAATGACATAACAAAAAAGGCGGCCCTGGCGACACAAATGAAGAAGGCGGCAATGGCAATACAGAAAGAGGAAGCCCTAGTGACACAAAAGAAGGCGGCCGTAATGGTGATCCAATAAAAGAAGGTGGCCCTGGCAATGAAAAAGAAGAAAGCGGCCCTGCCGGCGACACAAAAGAAGATCCTGAGGAACGTTATTGTCATATTCACCATGTTATACACGACCAGTACCTTCTTTTTGATCCACCGAAAGAGAGAGGTAACCATAGTAGTAGGAATGATTTTAGGCTATTAACCATGCCTTGTGCAACAGAGCTCGATTATGCAGGTGTCAAGTTTGTAGCCGGCACAGGTGAAGACCTTTTCAAGGTCGAGTTCGGAAACAAACAACGCCATTGCTGGTGGTTTCATAGAGCTCAATTTGAAATCCCACAGCTGACCATAGACTATACCACCGAGCCGTTCCTTAGAAACCTCATTGCTTTCGAACAGTGTTCTCCCAAAGTTTCGAGTTACTTCGTGTCATATGCATTCCTTATGGGATTGCTCGTTAACTCTGAAAAAGATGTCCAAGTGCTTGCAAATGCTGGAATCATCCATAACTATTTGGCCACCAACCAAGATGCCGCTGATCTCTTGAACAACCTCTGTCAGGAAGTTGTACTGGGGAAATTCCATTTTGCTGAAAAGTGCCAGAGAGCCAAAGACTACAGTGAGCTATGTTTGCCTAAGAATATTGCACACGTGAGACGCACATATTTCGCTTCTCCATGGACATTCATTGCCTTCTGTGTTGGTTTTATCGCCTTTGGAATAGGCGTTATACAGTTCATCCTCGGCTTCCTTTGACAAATTGTGTATTTTCTAATGTTCCTACTTCCTACGTAATTTTGTGCTCAAAAAAATCCAGATGAACCTTTTGAGTAGTCATCATGTGGGTGTTTTGCGGAGTTGTAAAAGGTGGGGGAAGTACTTGTTTGATGATTGTGATCAACTAGATTGGTTGAAGTGCGTGAGATATATTTCTATCTACAAGTATGGCCAAGTTGTGTTAGAATGAATGTATTCTCCATATGCTACACGATGATTACCTTCCTCCTGATCAAATAATATAGAATGAACGTATTGAATTCATGCCTTATGCAAGACCAATGGAGGGGACAAACAATTCTTACTCAGCAGGGCCCTGAACTAGATGTGCATCTACGTAGTACCAAAAAATTGCTCGTAGCTTGAAATTTTGCTACTTTCTAGTTTCGAGAAGGAGACAAGATTGTGTGTATTATATACTTACCCGTTATTTAATTCATACCCATGACAAAAATAGCTCATAGCTTGAAATTTTAAAGAATTTTTTCACATATATATTTCACCTTTATGAATTCATTGTTTCATTCAAGGGACTTACAGAGGCCAATTCTATAGAACTTTTTCAAATTAACTTGTACAACTAGTATATCTAGTGGGAATATTTGTCACCCCGTTGGTTTTCCCTTGTCTACATCGCAGACCTTGACAATAGAGGAGTCAATCGTACCCGGTACCAGAAAAAACCTAATCAAGGTCGAGTTCAGCGAACCTGAACCATTTTGGTGGTGTCATAGAGCTCCTTTCGAAATCCCGACTCTAGGGCCAGAGAGCCATTCCTCAGAACCCTCATTGCCTTTGAACGGTATTTCCCTGGGTTTTCACAACACTTGACGTACTATGCATACCTCGTGAACATGCTCGTGATGTCTTAGAAAGAAGTTCAAGTACTCGAAAAGGACAGAGTCGTGCCTAACTATCACTACAACTTGTAATGGTTTTAGGGACCGACAATTTTTTTTGCAAAAGTTAAAAAATTTGGGATGCCAAACAGATTTTGGGACAATATTCAATGGTCACGAGGTTTGTGCTTAAAACATGGCCCAGAAAAGTTTTTAAAAAATACAGTTTTATTGCTAAAAGGGGAGAATCAGCAACCAAATCCAAATTAGTTCCTAATATTTTCATTTTTCAGAACAAAAATTTCGTTCCTAAAGGCTATCCAAATTTTGTCTGAAATAAACACTTTGTTGCTAAAAACTTTTGTTAGCTTGTAATACATATGGTTTCCAAAAGCTTTGCTTTTAGGAACCAAATTAACCAGAATTTAATAACCACAAATTTTTATCAAAAACACAGTTAAAACAGTTTACGCCAAAAGAACCCCAAAAAATGGAACACCTATAATGTTAAGCTTCCCATCATCTACAAAACTAAGGATACAGCTGCCATGGTTCTCTAAAATAAGAAAACAGATCCTAAATCTAAAATTGAGATCAACTAAAAAGCTTTACTAACCATCAACCTAAACATCTCACTAGGAACTTGTCAAAGGAATGTCTCACCACCTTCAGGAGCAACTTATCAGTTCAACAAATGCTCAACATCTGAATCTTCATCGTCCAGTAGCTTAGTAGTTATAAAAAAGTTAAATGTTACTCACAATTTTAGCAAGTTAGCTAATACCGAGAGTACCTTGTGCTTGACAGTAGAAATGAAAATCTCCATATCCATTGTCTTCCTTTTGCCCATGAAACGAAGGGCGAGCAATTCATGACTTTCCTCCGGGGGTATGTTCCTTGTAGACTGTATATTCGGTTAACCATTTTTTCTATTTCAAGCTAATTTACCAAAAAAAAAAATAATAATTCGTGACTTGTTCCTAAACAGAAAACGTTAGAAAATCATCATTTCTTGATATAGGAAGAAAGATAAATTTGTAAATACAAAGATGTCAACCTCACCAATCGAGTGTACTAGCAAAGAATATTGCTTGGCATCGTTCTTGTGGAGACCTTCAAACTACAATCAAGTTCACATACAAAAGGAAAACTCTGCTTTAGCAAAGAACATGATAAACTATAATAAGAGATGCAACATATTACGAAAATAGAGAAGAAAATAAGAAAAGGAGAATTACGGAAACGATAAGTTAAAAAAATGTAAAAATATTCCTTAGATAATTTATTTTGCTGAAATTCAGTAGAAAGTAGGAAATATACCTTATAAACTTCATCTTTAGGAACATAATTTTGCTCTACAAGCCAAGCTCTATGATGCTCGGGCTCGGCTCGCTAAAAAAATACTTGAGCTCAAACTCTCATTGGTATCTATTGTTGGGAAGTGAAGTTAACCAAGCGGTAGCGCTACCTAGGAAATGGGGTAGCGCTACCGAGGACCTATTTTTTGGACAGTGAATTCTGGAGCGCTACAGGTATTTCCCTGTAGCGCTACCGAGCCCTTAAAACGTCTTTTAGGGTTTCGGCCGACCTGTGTGTTGGTTAGATCGAGAAGTAATTTTTCCAGAGCGTGAAAAATAGAGAGAGGCGAGAGAAAACCAATCTCAGAGAGATTGTGAGAAGACTTGTACTCCTTGATTCGATTTCATAGTGGACTGGTGTGGCTCCCGTGGTTTTTCCTCACGTTGAGGTTTTCCACGTATATCTTGTGTCTTGCTTTCTTTCCGGTTTTTCATTACGCACGTATTTATTTGCTCTTTTTCTGTGATTCATTGTTCCCAAGATCCGTAGGGACGTTTTCCTTGTAGGATTGAACAGGTGTTCACGATAAAATCCATAACAACTGGTATCAGAGCCGCGGTTGCGGTAGGTTTTGTTCGACAGGTTAAGGTTTAATCTCGTTCGGGCAGGCTAGGGTTTCAGTGGGAGCTATGGGTTCTGAAAAAGGCAAATCGAAGCTCGATAAGTTTGATGGGTCAGACTTCGCGTACTGGAAAACGCAGATAGAGGACTATCTCTATCAGAAGGATCTTTACCGGCCGCTGCAGGGTAAAGAAAAGGGGAAGAAAGCTACAGAGAGCAACGAGGATTGGGACGTTCTGGACAGGAAGGCGTTAGGGGTTATTCGCCTGTCCCTGTCAAAGTCAGTCACCCACAACATATTGAAGGAGAAAACGACGGAGGAGCTTATGGAAGCGCTGAAGAAGATGTACGAGCAACCGTCTGCTGCGAATAAGGTACATCTTATGAAAAAACTTTTCAACCTGTCTATGGCAGAAGGGGTTTCCTTTATGTCACATCTCAGTAAGTTCAATACGATAGTTGATCAACTTACGTCTGTCGATATCGAGTTTGATGATGAGGTTCAAGCCTTGTTAATTCTCGCTTGCCGCAGAGGCGGCAAGGTACAGAATCGCATCGCATGAATCGGCAGGGAAAGAAAAGTTGAAACTGAGTGAGGTTGTTAGTTTGATTTTGACTGAGGAGGTGAGAAGGGGTTCGATCGATGGTTCAGGTAGTTCAGGTTCAGCTCTAAGTTTTGAGCAGAGGGGCAGAAGCCAGACCAAAGGTGGTCAGAATCAGAACAGGAACAGGTCGAAATCCAAGGGTAAGGGGAAATAAGGCCAAAACTCAGGTTCGGCCTATTAAAGGTGAATGTTGGAATTGTGGTCAGACAGGCCATATGTCACAAACCTGCAAAGCACCGAAGAAGAATAACAGTGGGCAAGAGGCTCATGTTGTGCACGATGCACTTATTCTTGCCATGAACAGCGACGCCGAATCGTGGGTGATTGATTCGGGTGCCTCATTCCACGCCACTGCTAACAGGGAGGTTCTGCAGAACTATGTAGCAGGGGACTTTGGGAAAGTATACTTGGGGGACGACGAGCCTTGCAGTATAGTGGGTAGATGGGATGTTCAGATTGCGACGCAGGGGTACAGATGGTGTCTGAAGGATGTCAGACACGTTCCGAAGTTGAAGAGGAGTCTTGTTTCGGTTGGACAGCTTGCAGCAGCAAGTTATACTTCGACATTCACAGGGGACACGTGGAAAGTCTCCAACGGTACCATGGTGGCGGCTAAGGGCAAGAAAGTTGGTACACTTTACTTGACTTCACATGGTAGCGACACACTTGTGCTTTTTGTAGACAAAGACAGAGAGTTCAAATCAGGGCACAGAAGACTGGGACATATGAGTGAGAAGGGAATGAAGGTTCTGCAATCGAATGGGAAGCTACCGGGTTTAGAGTCAGTGGACTTTGACATGTGTGAGGATTGCATCTTCGGGAAACAAAAACGGGTTAGTTTTCAGAAAGGCGGCAGGCCTCCCAGAGCTCAGAAGCTAGAGCTTGTCCATACAGATGTGTGGGGTCCAGCTACAATGTCTTCTCTTGGCGGTTCTTATTACTATGTTACCTTTGCCGACGATCACTCGAGGAAGGTATGGGTATACTTCATGAAGCACAAGTCAGAGGTCTTTGAAGTCTTCAAGAAGTGGAAGGCCATGGTTGAGAATGAAACAGATTTGAAGGTGAAAAGGTTGAGGTCCGACAACGGCGGAGAGTATGAGTTGGGGGAGTTCAAGAAAGCCTGCGCTCTATTCGGGATTCGTTTAGAGAGAACACCTCCAGGGACTCCGCAGCATAATGGCATTGCAGAGAGGATGAACAGGACTTTGACTGAGCGTGCTAGGAGCATGCGGATACATGCAGGGTTGCCCAAGATGTTTTGGGCAGATGCATAGAAAAGTTGAAACTGAGTGAGGTTGTTAGTTTGATTTTGACTGAGGAGGTGAGAAGGGGTTCGATCGATTGTTCGGTAGTTCAGGTTCAGCTCTAAGTTTTGAGCAGAGGGGCAGAAGCCAGACCAAAGGTGGTCAGAATCAGAACAGGAACAGGTCGAAATCCAAGGGTAAGGGAAATAAGGCCAAAACTCAGGTTCGGCCTATTAAAGGTGAATGTTGGAATTGTGGTCAGACATGCCATATGTCACAAACCTGCAAAGCACCGAAGAAGAATAACAGTGGGCAAGAGGCTCATGTTGTGCACGATGCACTTATTCTTGCCATGAACAGCGACGCCGAATCGTGGGTGATTGATTCGGGTGCCTCATTCCACGCCACTGCTAACAGAGACGTTGTGTTTGATGAAAAGGTGATGTACAAAGACAGGGACAGCAAACAGAGCAGTGGGAGTACCACTTCGGATGAAGATACGTCCGAGTACTTTGAGTTGGAGGATCTTCCAGATGACAGTGGGGTTGAACAGAGGTCTGGTAAGGCAAGAGGAGAGAGCTTTAGATGAGACAGTTTCAGAGGAGATAGTTTCAGATGAGGTAGCTCCAGAGACAGGGACTAGTTCAGCGGTCAGAGAGTTGAGGAGGACAGCCAGAGTACACAAGCCGAATCCAAAATATATTTCTTCGCTTGATTACTTGCTTTTGACGGACAGTGGAGAACCAGAGTGCTATGATGAGGCTATGCAGGTTTCCGAGTCAGCTAAGTGGAAGATTGCGATGCAGGAAGAGATGGATTCTCTTCATTCCAACGATACTTGGCAGTTAGCTCAGCTTCCCGCAGGAAAGAAAGCCTTGCAGAACAAGTGGGTTTTTCGACCTTAGCAGGAGAGTGATGGCAAGAAAAGGTACAAGGCAAGATTGGTTGTAAAAGGCTTCCAACAGAAGGAGAGGATCGATTATACAGAGATATTTTCGCCGGTTGTGAAGATGGCCACTATCAGAGTGGTGTTGAGTTTGGTTGCTGCTGAGAATCTCTACCTTGAGCAGTTAGATGTTAAAACTGCTTTTCTTCACGGGGACTTGGATGAAGAAATCTACATGAAGCAGCCTGTTGGCTTCATTGTGAAAGGCAAGGAAGAGATGGTGTGCAGGCTCAAGAAGAGTCTGTATGGTTTGAAACAGGCTCCCAGACAGTGGTACAGAAAGTTTGATGGTTTCATGCAGCGCAGTGGCTACACAAGGTGCAATGGAGATCACTATTGTTACTTCAAGAGGTTTGAGTCTAGCTACATCATATTATTGCTCTACGTAGATGATATGCTTGTAGCAGGTTCCTGTGTTAGGGAGATCAACAGGTTGAAGCAACAGTTGGCAACGGAGTTTGCTATGAAAGATCTCGGTGCAGCTAAGCAGATACTTGGGATGAGGATCAGCAGAGATAAGGCTCAGGGAACCTTGCGGTTGAGTCAGGCTGAGTATATTGAACGTGTTCTGGAGAGGTTCAATATGCAGAGTGCTAAGGCAGTTGGCACACCCTTGGGAAGTCATTTCAAACTTTCTCAGGGGCAATCACCCAAGACAGATGCAGAGAGAGAGTACATGGCCAAGGTTCCGTATACCTCGGCCGTGGGTAGCCTGATGTATGCGATGGTGAACACGAGACCAGACATTGCCCATGCAGTGGGAGTTGTGAGCAGGTTTGCTAGCAATCCAGGGAAACAGCATTGGGAAGCAGTAAAGTGGATCATGCGATATTTGAGAGGTACCACTGATTTGCCACTTTGTTTTGGGAAAGGGAAATTGACAGTGCAGGGATATGTGGATGCATTTTGCCGATCGGGATCGCGGCGATACACCACGGTTATATCTATACTATGGGTTCACAGTCTCACGTTTGCAGAAATTAGTGACACTATCCACGACAGAATCTGAGTATGTGGCCGTGACTGAGGCTGCAAAGGAGATGATTTGGTTGAAGGGCTTCTTGGAGGAGTTGGGTTTGAAGCAAGAGAACTGCGTTCTTTTCAGTGACAGCCAGAGTGCTATACACCTTGCCAAAAATCCAGTGTTCCATGCTAGGACGAAGCATATTGATTTAAGGTACCATTTCATTCGTTCGCTTTTGGAGGATGGGGATTTGTTGCTAGAGAAGATTTTGGGGGAACGAAATCCGGCAAATATGTTGACCAAGTCTGTTACTGTTCAGAAACTGAAGTTGTGTTCAACTTCAGTTGGCCTTCATGCTTGAAGTAGATGATGGGCCTAGAGTCACACCAAGAGGGGTCAGATGACTACGTCCACGGGTTGATTGAGATCATTTGGGTCTGCGGTTGGTTATTTGCGGATGCTTCAGGTTATCTTCAAGTGGGAGATTGTTGGGAAGTGAAGTTAACCAAGCGGTAGCGCTACCTAGGAAATGGGGTAGCGCTACCGAGGACCTATTTTTTGGACAGTGAATTCTGGAGCGCTACAGGTATTTCCCTGTAGCGCTACCGAGCCCTTAAAACGTCTTTTAGGGTTTCGACCGACCTGTGTGTTGGTTAGATCGAAAAGTAATTTTTCCAAAGCGTGAAAAATAGAGAGAGGCGAGAGAAAACCAATCTCAGAGAGATTGTGAGAAGACTTGTACTCCTTGATTCGATTTCATAGTGGACTGGTGTGGCTCCCGTGGTTTTTCCTCACGTTGAGGTTTTCCACGTATATCTTGTGTCTTGCTTTCTTTCCGGTTTTTCATTACGCACGTATTTGTTTGCTCTTTTTCTGTGATTCATTGTTCCCAAGATCCGTAGGGACGTTTTCGTTGTAGGATTGAACAGGTGTTCACGATAAAATCCATAACATCTATGTGAGTTTCATTAGTCTCATAATGGAAAATTAGTGTTTAGCAACCATTCCTTTTTCCTATAAAGCTACCACCACTCCACTTACTTTCATGTCAGCCCCTAAATGTAAAAAAATTTCTTACTTGGCTGCCTCATAATTTTTTTGTTTAGGCTAACCTTGAAAAAGACTTCTACTCAAACCTAACACTAAAATTTATAGGAGTGCCCCTAAATTTGGAGATTTTGGGAGTGCCCTGGGCCAGGCCGGCCTTGTCTCTGGACAAAAAACTAATACACGCAAAAGTTATGGTTTCCAAATTAATGTGATGAATTGCTATACAATAGTTATTTTGGCAGCAAATGAACCAAGCTCGCGAGTAGCTCGAAGCTCGGCTCATGTAGCAATTGAGCCGAGGTTGACCTCAAGTTTTGGACTCATTTAGTAAACGAGCTGAGCTTTACACTATACTTGGCTCTTATGCATAGCCTCGATCGGCTCGTTATAAAGGCTTGTTTAGTAAAGACACCGGCGGACTCGACAGGGCTAGCTCGTTTACAAACGAGCCGAGCCGAGTATGAGTACAATAAAACTCAACTCGTTTCAGCCCTAACAATAGTCGTGAATTAGCAATGCTACATACCCAAGTGAATCTGAGCCACGGATTTCAAATTTTTGGCTTTTTTTTGGATAAATTTTATGAGTACTTGGCATTTTTGGTCTGTTTTTGGATTCTCTGGGCATGCTAGCAGGAGCAATTTAAAGTCAAGGAAAAACACCATATTAACTCGCTCCACGAGCGTTGATATCACGTATGAAGTTTTGAAACCTAATACGTAAGAAGGAATAAACTCCGAAATCTCAGTCACTCGAGTTACAAAGTCTAAATTTATTTGTTAATTATAATAATCACGTGGAATTATTGATCTTGGTATGCTACAAATGGGACACCTTCACGGGGGTTAGTGAGGTGTTGTTCAGGTTTAAAGAGTATATTGAAATATGTGTGAAAAGTATATAGGAAAGTTTAAAAATAAGTGGAAAAAGCATATATATGTGTGTATTTTATGCATGACAAGATGCCGCCGTTTTAATTTATGGAAACGTTATTTTAGTAAAAAATTAATTTAGGATATTTTAATTTTCTGCCACTTGTTTTGGCATGTTTTTATTAGGTATAGTCTTAATTTTCATAAGTAGATTAAGCATAATCTTTTATTTGTATTAGTCTTTTATTTTAGGTTTCTTAGTTTCTGTAGTATTGTTTTTCTTGGTTAGCAAGATTATTCTATTTCCTAGTTGAGTTAGGGTAAGGATGTAGCCTATGAGCATAATTACCTTTTATTCAATAACAACTTCTGAGTTAAATCTCTTTCTTCTTGTGGATTGAAGAATTCTCGAGGATTCGAGACCTATCTTCGTTTGAACTAGTACGCTAACTAGTTTCTCGTGAATTCCGACACGTCAAGTGGTATCAGAGCAAAATCGTTTCTGGCTCGATGGCACCTAACAAAATTGAAAACACACCCCTCAACGTTGCTCAAGGGCTTGCTGATCTAAGGGCGGTGGTTGAAGAACAACAAACACAGTTCACAGATTTTCAAACAGAAATCCATGAACCGTTGCGGCAACTATCTGTATCCCTCGACCAAGGAGCAGTAAGGGTTGAAGAAGATCGCGCGGTGGGAATTGTCTAACGACGTCCTCTGAATAGGGAAAGCACAATGAAATTTGCCCAACGCCAACCCGATAATCAAATAATAGTTGGGGGACACCCGACTAACTGTGCTGATAGTAAGGAAATAGAACCCGATTTCAGGCATTATCACAATTTTACCTAAATTAAGTGGTTTTGAGTATTTTGAAGATACTTTTGATTGGATTTTAGACATCAAAAATTTCTTTGATTATGAGGGAATTTCGTCCGAAGAATGGTGGAGCTTCTTCTTTTTAAAACTTACAGGTCCAGCTCTACAATGGTGGCTAGATATGCAATCTTCAAGAGATTGATTGGGCAAGCATCGTATTTGCGACTGGTAAAAAATCAAAGAACGTCTGATGGATAGATTTGTGCCATGGAATTATAGGTAACTTTTGGAAGATAAATATAAGCCAAAGCAATAAAATACAATCAATGCATCTACCAATAATGTTGTTGAAATTTTTAAAGGAGAGGTAACTCAAGTTGATGGTAAGAAAATTGATATGGATTTCGGTGATGATAAAAATAATGGTATTGTTATTGGGGATCAAGTTGTTGAAAACCAAAGTAATTTTTCAAAGGAGGTGATCAATGTTGCCACTTTATGTGATGGCTACATGGTCAAACCAGTCTTTCTAAATGGGTCGGTTATTAATATGTCAACCAATGCCGAGATGATGATACAATATCGAGAGAACACACAATGTCAAGTTTCCCTTATTGATTTTCTTGGAGTGCAATAGTATGATTGGATTTCCAATATTCAATTGGTTGATCTTATTAATCAGCTGAAGCATGTAGAGAAGATATCATTGCAAATATTATTTTTTGTGATGTTTTGGATGGAAATAAAAGGGTTGACGTATTCCAAGTATCTATTTATTTGGCATGAAAGATGGCAGATTCCTAATGAGAACTTGGGGTCGAGTTCTTTTGAAGAAAAGGAGACTGATGCAGGACAAGATGCCACCCGTTTTAATTTATGGAAACGTTATTTCAGTAAAAAATTAATTTAGGATATTTTAATTTTCTGCCACTTGTTTTGGCATGTTTTTATTAGGTACTAGTCTTAATTTTCATAAGTAGATTAGGCAGAATCTTTTATTTGTATTAGTCTTTTATTTTATGTTTCTTAGTTTCCGTAGTTTTATTTTTCTTGGTTAGCAAGATTATTCTATTTCCTAGTTGAGTCAGGGTTTAGTCTATAAATAAGGATGTAGCCTATGAGCATAATTACCTTTTATTCAATAACAACTTTTGAGTTAAATCTCTTTTTTCTTGTGGATTGAAGAACTCTTGAGGATTCAAGACATATCTTCGTTTGAACTAGTACGCTAACTAATTTCTAATAAATTCCTAAGCGTCAGTTTTTCTGTTTCTTCTTGTCTTATTATTGTCAGCCTAATAAACTGTCAATACAAGGATTTTTGTCTAAAAAGCAAAAGGTAGCCTAGCTGTTTCTTAAATGATAGTACAAAAAACCTAAAGGTACGAGCCATTTGTGTACCGATGGTGCATAGGTCGGCGCGAGGGACTTATCTAAGGGTCCCATGCAAGCGATCCACATTGTTCATTAATTTTAAAATATTTTTTCGAGTGGCCTCGCCAATAAATAGCTCAATCGGATACCTATAAATGTTTGATCCAACATACCAATTTTTCACCCGATCGAACTCTTTTTTGTCAGACCACTCGAGAAAATACAAATTCAGGAACAGTACTGCGGGTTAATCGGTACTCATAGCATTGTATGATATAAGTTTTCTAACATATGGCACGAATGTTGCTATTCGCACAGATGAGCATGCACCGATTATGTACCGATCGGCTTTGGGGATCCACTTTTGGGTCCCACACGGAAGATCCGAGCCGTTCATTCATCTCAGAATCAAATTCCGAGGGGCCCACGCGGAGATCAAGTCGATCGAACGTCCCTAAGTGCTCGATCCAAAATTATCCCATTTCGTTCAAATGATGAATGAACGGCTCGGATCTTCCGTGTGGGACCCAAAAGTGGGTCCTCGAAGCCGATCGATACATAATCGGTGCATGCTCATCTGTGCCCCTGGAATTACCGATATGGCACCGACCAACTTTTGGTTAATTGTTTTTTTTTTTCCAAAAGCGATAATAGATGGTACTATTATAAATTCAATCAAGCAATACAAATTCAATCAAGCAATACCTCAGGAGGAAGTCTCGTCCCTGGACAAAGGACCGAGCAACCAAAACGGGGGGACTCGGTCCAAAGACCATACCCCATACCAAATAAACATTTAAAAGCAATAGCATGAGCAACTGTGTTGGAAGACCGACGGATATAAGAAAAACATGCACACAAAAAACTCCGTCCTGTGCTTAAAATATCGTGTAAAATAACTCCCACTTCCAAACTTGCTTCCGACTGACCATTGAGCATGCTAATTACCAATTACGAATCACTTTCAAAAATCACTGTGTTGAACCGTTCACTTTCAAAAATCACACGAGTGATCTAAACCATTCATTATTCTCAGAACATTTTTGCAAGGGGCCTCACAAAATTTCAGCTCAATTGGACGGTTAGAAGTGCTTGAACCAAAGTCCCACTGTTTCATTCAAATTTGGAAAAATATTTTCAGAATAATGAACAATTCGGATCACTCATGTGGGACTCAAAAGTGGGTCTCCGAGTATGCTCTGTACATTTTCTAGACATATTGGTCAATAGTCATAGGTTTTTCTGTAGCTCTTAGTGTTCCACTAACAAAAAACAATTTTTTCCAAAATCAAGTCAGGTCATTCTGTCACAATACATCACATAAAAAACCGTAAAAATCAGTTTATTCAAAAACCACCGTACTAAAACACCCCTAACTCTGTTTGGTTGTGTTAAGGTCGGGTCACTTCAGTTTGGAATCTCGATCGGCTCCATCTTTGACATGTTCTGGAGTGATTCACGTGGTTGGGGCCCTTTTTCGTACGTAATTGTATTAATGTACTGACAAGAAGGCAAACAATGCATTTGTGGATATATAGGGCGTGATAACATCACTTGCTCATACTCACTCTGTTCCATTTTAAATGCTCCTTACGTATATTCGTGTCATTTTCAAACGTCTATATTTTTTTATTGGTAAGATTTCCAAAGTTTTTAAAAATTTTGTCTAATAGAACTAATTGAGATTTATCAAATAAGATCCATATTACATATAAAATACATTATAGAATAAAAACTATAAGAGTTTTAAAAAAACACGCATAACCGTAGGGAGCATTTAAATTGGAACGGAGGGAGTACTTCGTAATTGGTTTGACTTGATTTGATTTGGTATGGTTCGGTGTTTTAGGGGGTGTTCCACTAAAGTGGTTTTTTGAAAAAAAACTGGTCTTTCACGGTTTTTTATGTGATGTATTGTGAGAGAATGACCTGTCTCGGTTTTTGGAAAAAACAGTTTTTTGTTAATTTTAAATTTTTTAAGGTTTAAAAAAATCGTACAGTTTCGGTCATAGTAGTAAAAAAAAAAAAAAAAAGAAACCGAAACCAATTATACTCCATCCGGTCATATTTGTTACTAATTCATTTCCAAAATCTGATTTATTATTTATATCTCTCAAGTTATAATGTTTTGTGAATTTTATATTACTCTCTCCGTCCCTTTTTAAATGATCTATATGAGAATACGTGCAATTTAAAACCCTTAAATAACATATTTTTCTATATAACTTTTTAATTTGTTTTATACCAAATATCAAGTGCTCATTGAGTACTTTAATTTGGTGCAAAAAAAAAATTAAAAATGATATACAAAAATATATAAACGTTAGCAAAAATATACGTTTCTCAAGTAAATCACTTAAAAAGGGACGGATGGAGTACATAACTAACGAGAGAAACTTATTTACGGATGATCCGTAAATAGGGTCATTGCAGCAGCCAATAGTCCTTTTCCACGCCACTCAAATTGGACCCTAGAACCTGGACGTGTGTGACCTAAAGCCTAGAGTTGTGAGACTAAATGGACCTTTAGTAGATGTCTCGTAAAAGTGCAGTTTAAGATATCCTCTCAAATTAACCATGGTTAAAGCCAAAGAGGAGTGTCACAGTACACCTTTTTAAAAAGGAATATACAGTACCCATTACATTTTACAGATTTCTCATACCAAATTACTATCCGAGGAACTCCTGAAATATAAAAAATATTCCCACGCTATGCTTACTAGTGGTATTGCATATACACCATTAACCATATCAGAAATAAGACACACAACACATTGATTGATATTCAAAAATACTTTCCGAATCACATCTAAATTTTCGAAACCTAATAAATCATGAGACAATCAAATTGTTAATCCCAGCCCACCCATATTGGGTGCCCGCGAAACCATGGGGAAATTACTGATAAGCGACATTGAACGCCCCTCTTTAATGGTTCCCAATTTTGAAATCTCTACAATCATTGTAACAAACTCAAACAAATCACAAAAATATGGTAGGATAAATTTTTGAATACATCTAATTTACGTAACCAAACAATCATTCAGCTATTGGTCTTCCATTTGTAAAAGCAAATAGTCAGATGAAGAACAATGTAGTATTTGATATCTTCACATTTGACACATAAGTTTTGGACACTTAGGGTTAGGGGTAGGAGTGAAACGAAAAACCGAAAATATGGATCGGACCAGAAAACCGGATTGAATTGGTAGTTTTGTCCCCAATTTTTTCCATCCGTTCGGTCCCGGTTTAAACATTTTCCAAAATTAAAACCGGTTTGATTTCTCGCGGGACCCTCGAAAAATTATTCTTAGATGATCTAACGGCCCGGATCATCTAAGAATAATTTTTTGAATATTTTTGTCATTCTCTTAACAATACTCTTATCCCTTTTTCTTTTTGTTATATATGCATTTTTTTTATTAATTAGTGGTCTTGATGAACTGAATTTAAAAAGTAAAAAAATTATGAAAAGAAGCTAACGAAAATCACTAAAAATGGAAAAAGTTTAGAAATTACGTAATAGGTTAATTTTTTAAACTTTGATGCAGAATTTATGCACTTTTTTTTTTTTAAAATTTCACTCTTCGATACAAATAATCAAATGAAAATCGATCAAAATATTAACAGAAAAATTAATATTATTCACTCCATGACAACTACATACTCCGATCTAAGAAAAACTAGAGCAATAAAAATATATTAGTCCAACAAAAGTTATTGTCAACAGAAACCCAAAGGCCATTGAATATGTTTAGCCAAAAAAAATATGTTGCATTGCCAAAAACCTCAAAGCTTGGACACTAGTAATGTGTAAGAATCTAATATGCGCAGTGAAAAACATACGAACACTGCTATATATATTAAATAGTCCAAACATATTACAGATATGGGCTAGTTGCTATAGGGATCATATTGAAAAAGTCGTCGGCAGATAATCACATCTTATGAGCCTAGATAACCACATCTGGTGATTTCAGATATGGGGCCAGTTGCCATAGGGATCAGATTCAAGAAGTTATTAGCGCAAATAACTACATCTCGTGAGCTCAGATAACCACATCTGGTGATTCCGATATGGGCCAGTTGCTATAGGGATCAGGCTGGAAAAGTCGTCGGTACTGATAACTACATCTTGTGAGCCCAGATGACCACATCTGGTGATTCCTGATATGGAGTCAGTTGTTATAGGGATCAGATTGGAAAAGTCGCTGGCGCAGATAACCACATCTTGTAAATAACCATATCGTGTGAGCCCAGATAACCACATCTAATATCTGCGTCGGTGACTTTTTCGGTGAAGTCCAATTTTCTGGCACCGACCACTTTTTTGGCCTCAACAAATTTTCCAGCGTCGACAAATTTTCCAGTGCTGGCAACGTACTTCACATGTAAGCGAGGGGTATTGTCGTACTTTGGATGCATGAGTGGACTACATATGTTAGGAAAAAGTTATGTGGACTGTAAGTGTTAGGAAATAGCTATAGTGGACCTTATAGTAACGGGCCCATTTTTAAACTTTCTCACGAATTTCTTTTATTAAAAATGCTCAACAAAAAATATGCTCCTACTTCTTTTCTTATACATCACTTCACATAGGCGGCTCCAGATGTAGATGTGGGTTGTCAACTGAACACCCAAGGAAAAAAATATCCTTACAATACATATAAAAAGTTTTTACAAATTTTAGGTTAGTGCATTCTTTGAACACCCAGCCAAAACATGAATGAACACCCAGTGCAAAATTAAATGAACACCCATCCACCAAATGAGCCCACAAATCAATCCAATTTGTACAACCTAAATTACATCCCATTATAGCCCAATCATAAGAGGCTCTACATATAGGAGAAGGTGGTAAATTGACCATGCTTTTTGTTGTTGTTGTTGTTGTTGTTGTAGTAATTTTATCTAAATTTTGTTAGAACACCAAGTCCTATACTATTAACAAAACATCCTGCAATTCAGGTTGTTTACAATTGAATACATAATATATTAGCTCAAAACAACGTATAAATCTTAATGTCAAATATTAGAGAAATAGAGAGAGAAAAGTATCTACTCTATTTTGGTATCGTTATCGTTATTGTGCCGCTTTTCTCAAAACGACAATCAACTCTTATCTCCAAAAACAAAAGCATATGTTTAAAAAGATCTGTGCAAACGTCATTATATAATTTCCTACAAAAAATATTAGTGTATTTATGCTCCGGTTTGATTTCGGTTGGCTTAAAATATATATTTTTAAAAAATAATTACAATAGTTTATGCATTTTTGTATTTTGTAGGTCGCATTATATGCATTAATATATGAAGTTTTTCTAATATATGGACTGATTGGTGGAGCTAATAGAATAAAAGTAATTTTTGAACACCCTATAAAAAATTCTTAGAGCCGCCATGTCTTCACTGCCCTACAATTTTCTCAGACACAATAATATTTTTCTGACAAGTGAATGAAGCCTTGGGAAAAAAGAATTAGATCACAAAAACCCATTGCAAGATTCAATCAACATTGCAGTAATAACTGACTTATTACATAGGAAGTGACAGCACAACATGTTCACAAAGTAGCCGCTCTGTTTTAGGAGACATGCTGCAGTTTTTTTCCTAATTTGGAACGAAGATGTAGTACACATTAGTTATACTCGGATAAAACTGACCATCTATCCATTAACTCGCTTATTAGTTATTACATAGGAATTGACGGCACAACATGTTCACAAAGCAGCTCCTCTGTTTTAGGAGACATATTGAGGCTGCAGATTTTTTCCTAGTAATTTGTGAGAGGCATCTCTCAGCCGCTGAGCTCCATTATGCATATGTTCGCGAACAACATTGAACTCGGAGTTCGATTCGTTGAGCAGCTTCAGCATATCGATGGTATGAACCACTTCAAACGCAGATTCAACGATACGCGTTTTCTCCAACAATTCCATCAATCGCTGGCGAATAACGGGTCCTAGATTGTTTTTCAGCTCCTTAAAGGCCTCTGGTTCCAATGTTAACGGACATTCAAAAACTGAGGGAGGACATGGTTGGCACTGAAGCTCTGGTACACCACAAGATTGTACCTTATTTTGTTCAACCGAAGGCTCTTCTGCATTCATAAATAAACAAGAAACGAAGTCACAAATAATATCTGTACGTAGAATTGTTTCACCAATAATTTTTCCACAAATTATTGCTTGAAATCACAAGTCTCCTGAAGAAAGAAAGCATGTTTTTCCATATCATTCTATACCGATATTCTTGTATATATAGCATACCTGTTAATTCAAACAAGTTACTCAAGCCGGAATCACCTTCATCCTTGTTGTTTTCACCTGACGGACCTGAAAAATAAAACGTTTAGCGAAACTTACCGGAAGCGTCAGTGTCCAGTGTGCATCAATGCTTTCATGCTAACTGCTAAAGGACTTTTTTTAGAGTGTTCAAATGACTACCCTTTTTAGTGTTGTCTTCATGAGGAGCATACTTGATTGGCGGTAAAGGCCGATGTTCTCCAGACGGACCTGAAATTTAAGTAAAATGTTTAGTGAAACTTACAGAGAAACGTCACTATGTATTCATCAGTGCTTTCATGCTAAGGGGCTTGGAATGGAACACTACGAAATTAAGGATAGGAAAATTGTGTCGAGTAGTCGAGTAAAATGAAAACACCAGAAGGGTGATGAAGGGATGGAAATATTTCGTGGCCATTGCCATAATAACACTGTAAACTGATCTTTTGATCAAAAACCAAAAAAGAAGAATAAAAAAATGAAAACTCTTGAAACCTTTGGTTTGGTATTCGACTGTCACTCGCCATGTTGCTAATCAGTGAAATCGATCTTCAAATTAGTTGATCCATCTGGCCAAATATCAAGTTATAAATTGATAAAATCAGAGTTGGAGCTCACCTGGATTTTGAAGGTCGCCGGCCGTTTTTTCCATACCAAACAGTAAACAAGCTAATACGAGGAGGAGGAGAAGGCGGAGGAAGATAAGAAGGAGGCGGTGGATGGTAGGAGCCTTGAATTCCATTCTACTCGTACAAGGGCTAGTAATAATGATGTCCTTATATAGTTATATTTCAATAGATCACTCTACATGTTCATGTACTTATACTATTTATGGACCCAAGCTAGTAAGGTACAAATGATTGATAACAAGGGATGGAATTAGGATTTCATACACATGGGCACCACCAAGTAGAAGAACGAGATTTTGAAATTTCAAGGTTTAAGAATTTAAATATTTAAATGTCAAATAATAACCCAAACAAAACACAATATTTAAATATTTATAGTCTAAATCCAAGCATCACTTATATTTACCCCCATGCATAATCATTGATTATGAGTATATCCTATAAATATACGAAAATCCCATTTTACTCTCTCCGTCCCGAAATGATCCAAAATGATAGTCCATTTTGGGACTGTGTGTCATTTTAATGGCTTATTCAAAAATTGGTCTTGGGTGTTCATGCAGTAAAGGAAGATCATGTTTACAGTAAAATGAAGAGAGAAAAAATTGAGGTATGAGTTTCTGGACTTGTTGGAGTTCTAAATTTTCATAAATTTGACATTTGAGAGATCTGCTCGGTATTATTTAAGAATTGTAGGTGTTGTTTAGTCTCAAGTGACATTACTACAGGGTTACCATCAACAAATCATTTTTTCTGCCATTCTGAATTGACGTCGATGACTCAAAATGCAATTTTGCAGCACCAATTTCTTGATAAAAGTTAGATTTTCATTTTCCATTTGTCAGACATCTTATGCTTAACTTTACGAACTACATTTCTGTTTATAATCCTTGGGATTATTTAAGTGTCACGTTATTAGTATTGTTAACTTAAGTGCCTCCTTTCTTATCTAAACACAATGACCGGAACGATTGAATTTAAAAAAGAAAAAGATAGAAGCTAAGTGCAAATTTTGTTAACTTTTTTTTTGGTAGGTCCAAATCTTATTATCTTATCTAACGTTAATCATGTGCTCTATACTATATTTTATTTTAGCCTGCAGGTAAACTACAAATGAGAAACCTTCAGGTGGTTACAGGGGGAAAATAACGGCAAGTAAGGTAGCTGATTAAAAAAGAAAAAGAAAGACAGGTAGCTATGGGTACATCATTTAATTTGGTGCGCACCAAATGTATCACGTTGTATTGGATCCATTTTGGGATTTCGTACAAATGATTGGAGTCGCTAAACTTATTTAAATTACGTTTTTAAAGATTTCTGTAAAAAATCAGCTCGATCGAATATTAATAGACCGCGTGTTCAGTTTTTTTCTTAATTTTCTAACAAGCGGCTCGGATCAAATTATGAGATAAGGTTTCTAACATGTGGTAATAAATGTTGGCAACGACTAACTTTTGGTTAATTGAAGGGGGAAAATTTCAAATTACGTATCTGGAGACCATCATCAATAAAGTAAAGATAGGCCAATAATGCAATTTTGACAATATAATATTCCACGTTTGTCATAGTTGGAGCGGTTGTCATATATCCCCGAGTTGGAGAAGTTGTGTGAGCGAGCAAATTAAAATTTCAAATCACATGTGGAGACCATCAACAATAAAATAACGATGGACCTTCAATAATGCAAACATAATATTCCACGCTTACAGAGACAAATCCATAAATCTAATCCATATATCTAATCCCGGGTGCAATATAAAATTTCAAAGGGTCACAATTCGAATTACTTGTTAGATATAGTATTAATTATAGGATAGGTCACGTCAGTTTTAATTTTTTAGAAAAAATTGAAACAAAAGGGCTTCCAAAATATGTTGGCAACGACAAACTTACGGTTGTTAAAGGAAACAAGGTGCTATATAAAATTTCAAAGGGTCACAACTCAAATTTCTGGTTAGATGGCAAGGAAATTGGGTTTATCGGCAAATGAGACTTTTTAGCGAGGAAATTGAATTTCGTTGCTAAATGGGTACCCTTTAGTGAGGAAACTCATATTTTTGTCACCAAAAGGTACTCTATGCTGACGAAATTATTTTTCTTGCCAAAAAGATACTAAGATTTAGCGAGCAAATAAATATTTCGTCGCAAAAAAAGCTTTTTGCGAGGAAAATCATATTTCATTGCCAAAAAGTACCTGTTGGCGACAAAACTTGTATTTCCTTGCAACTTCTATTAATTAAGTTTATATTTTTAATAAATTGGTGCTATTATAAAATAAAGTATACAACTATATCTATTATATGTAGATTACTTAGAAATTATTGAAAAATGCTAATATTTTAAATTGTGCTATATTATCAACAATTTGTAAAGTGACTCTGTAGTGGAAGCGAGAGATTTTAAGCTCAAATAAGAGCAACTTCAAAGTTGAAATTTATTCTCCAGTTTGGTCGCTTTTGAGATTTATGCACTTAATATACCTGTTCTTGATAGGAAATTTTAGTTAATGTGCCTCACATCTCTCATAACTTGTTATCCGTTCATCAGTTTGCTAGAGACAACAATTGTATCATTACATTTGATTCTTGTGGCTATGTTATTCAGGACAAAGCCACACTTCACATCCTGCATCAGGGGAGATCACACAAGGGGTTATACCCCCTGCTTCCTTCTTCTAATTCCACTACTGCTACTGCTCTATTCAGCACCACTTCATCTTCTCTATGGCATAATAGGCTTGGTCATCCACATGCTGGTTTGCTTCCTATCTTGTCAAAACAGTATAATCTTTCAATTCCTGCAGCTGCACATTTAGAATGCTACTCCTGTAATAAGGCCAAGAGCCATAGACTTCCTTTTTCTTTGTCCACATCCCATACTAGTGCACCTTTTGAGCTAGTACATATGGATGTTTGGGGGCCCTCCCCTGTTGTTTCATTTTCTGGATTCAGATTCTATCTCCTATTAGTGGATGACTTTACTAAATACTGTTGGTTGTTTCCATTACATGCTAAATCTGAGGTTGCATCCTGTGTACAAGCTTTCAAACAATTTGTGTCCAATCACTTTTCATTTTCTATCAAAACACTTCGAAGTGACAATGGGGGTGAGTTCCTTAATACACTCATGGCTTCATTCCTTGCTTTATTTGGCATATCTCATGAAACCACTTGCCCTTATACACCCCAACAAAATGGGGTAGCTGAGAGAAAACATTGTCATATCATTGAAACTGCCATTACTCTTCTTCAACAAGCTAATCTTCCTATTACATTTTGGTTAGAGGCTATCACCACAGCTCTTTACCTTATTAATAGATTACCTAATTCGTCTATTGACTTCAAAGTCCCTTACCATGTCCTTTATCACAAAGCACCTGATTATCATTTACTTAGACCCTTTGGTTGTTGTTGTTTTCCATGGTTAAGACCTTATGCATCAAACAAACTTGAACCAAGGTCTACTCCTTGTATCTTCTTGGGATATTGTGCTTCTACCAAAGGCTATAGGTGCTTGGATCCTGTCACCCATAAAGTGTATATCTCTCGTCATGTCAAATTTCTAGAAACTGATTTTCCCTATACCAAACTACTATCAAGTGTCTCTCCTTTAGTCTCTCCTTCCTCTTCTTCTTCTTCTTCTTCTTCTATTCCTCACTTCAAATATGCTTCTCCAGTTGCTGTTTCTCCTTCTATCACCTCAGCTTCTCCTCAGTCAGTAATTTTCTCCTCTCCATTACCTTCTTCTGTTGTTCCTTCCCCACCAGTACCATCTCCAACCCCTCCTACTATACCTCAACACTCCTCTCCTGTTCCTCCTCTAAACTTAACTCCTCCGTCTGTTTCTATTCATCCTATGGTGACAAGGTCCAAACGTGGTATTGTTGTCCCCAAAAGACCCTTCTCTCTTCTAGTTCAGTCCCCTTCTCTGCCTGCTTCTTCTCCTCCTTTAACTGAACCTTCTTCCTTTAAAGAAGCCATGAAATTTCCTGAGTGGCAACAGGCTATGTCTGAAGAATACTCTGCCTTAATTCAACAAGGGACTTGGACCCTAGTTCCATTACCATCGACTGCACTTGTGATAGGCTGCAAATGGATCTTTCGTATTAAAAGGCACTCTGATGGTAGTATTGCCCGTTACAAGGCCAGATTAGTAGCCCAAGGTTTTCAACAGACTGAAGGAATTGACTACACCGAGACATTTAGCCCTGTAGTTAAGCAACAAACTGTCCGCATTGTGTTGTCTTTGGCTGTTAACTGTGGCTGGAATGTGAAACAACTGGATGTATCCAATGCCTTTTTACATGGGACTATTCAAGAACATGTCTATCTTAGACAACCTCAGGTGTATGTTAATCCTACCTGTCCTCAATTTGTATGCAAGTTACATAAAGCACTCTATGGGCTTAAACAAGCCCCTAGGGCATGGTATGACATGCTGTCAAGAAGCCTGCTCAAGCAAGGTTTTGTCAACAGCCTAGCATACTCATCTCTGTTTGTGCTTACTCAAGGGCCTGACATGGTCTATGTTCTCATCTATGTAGATGATATATTAATCACTGGCACCAATCCCTCTCTAGTTGATCATATTATTAAAGGTCTTGGTTCAGATTTTGCACTCAAGGATCTGGGAAACATTCACTATTTTCTGGGCATAGAAGTCTTTCATGATTCTACAGGTTTCACCCTCTCTCAGGCCAAATATGTTACTGACTTGCTGATTAAAGCTGGTATGGAAGGTTGTACACCTTGTTCTTCTCCATCCTCTCTCAAACCTTTAGTCCTTCATCCTGATCCTCCTTTCTTCAACCCAGAATTTTACAGAACTATTGTTGGTTCCTTACAGTATCTCACAATCACTAGGCCTGAGTTATCATATGCAGTAAATTCTGTCTGTCAACATATGCATTGTCCTCTAGATAGTCATTTTACTGCTGTCAAGCGTATCCTTCGGTATGTGCAAGGCACTAAGTCTCAAGGGTTACATTTTAGTAAAGGATCATGCCAGCTTAATGCCTTCACTAATGCTGATTGGGCTGGGGATGCTCTTGACAGAAGATCCACTGGTGGGTATTGTATCTTCCTAGGCTCTAATCTTGTTTCTTGGTCCGCTAAGAAACAACATACAGTGGCTCGTTCTTCTACAGAGGCCGAATACAAAGCATTGGCCAATGCCACTGCAGAAATAATGTGGCTTGTACAGCTCCTCAAAGATCTGAAGTTTCCTGTATCCACCTCTACTTTACCTATTCTGTGGTGTGATAATATTTCTGCAATTTCACTTGCTTCAAATCCTGTGTTTCATGCACGCACGAAACATGTTGAGGTAGACTTCCATTTTGTTCGTGAAAAGGTGTTGCATAAACAGTTATTGGTGAAGTTTGTGCCTTCTACACTCCAACTTGCGGATATTTTTACCAAGCCTCTTACCATTTCTAGATTTCAGTTTTTACAATCCAAACTGCAGCTAGTGTTTTCCCCAGCTTCAGTTTGCGGGGGTGTGTCAACTGAAGGATCTCAAAGCTTAGACCAAGAAGGTCAAAGTCCAACTACTGCTGCATCAACTGAATTTAGTCCACGTCATCCAGTTAGTTAGGATACTTTGTGCCAGCTGTATCAAGCTGTAACTAAGTCGGTTAAGTGTTGTAACTAAGTCGGTTAGTGAGTTTTCAGTTGTATAAATACTCTCTCTGATTCTTGTTCTCTGTATTGAACATATATGAAATGAAATGAGTTTTGATTCTTGCTTCTCTCTCTAAAAGTTCACAGAATGTACACTAAAATATTATACCCCTAGCAGGACTCACCAGCCAGCGGATTCCCACAAGTAGTGGTAAATGATTCCTTAATATTTTCCAATTATTTTAATCTTGTTTGGTGACATGACATTTTCCAACAGTTCCATGAGAAAGAAAGAATTAATTTTTTTTTAAAAAAAGGCAAATTTCCTATGAACAATACAACCCACGTTGGGTCAAGGAGGCTTTGGTGGATATGCAACTTCTTAATTGCTTTAAGCTTTATTTTATTTTGCTTGAAATTCATAACATTCACATGCAGATATGCAGTATTTGTTTAGAAATTCATAATATTTGTCCACAGTTTCATTATCTCAAGACAAAAAAACTAATAACACATTATGGTTTCAAAGTTAATGTGATGAATTGCTATTAAATATTTAGGGCTGCAAGGGAATCAAGCAACTTGCGAGTAGATCAAAACTCAGCTTGTGTAGTAATCAAGCCGAACTTGACCTCGAAGTTTGGACTCATTTAATAAATGAGCCAAGCTTGACTCTATAAAATTTGGCTCGTATCTTGTGGTGCATTTTAAGATTGGTCTTGGGCCTTCATGCAGTAGAGGAAGATAACCTTTATAGTAAAGAGAGAAAATTTGAGTTATGAGTTTAGGGGTTGTTGGAGTACCTAAAACACTTGGTATAAAATCTTTTAAATTTTTCATAAATTTGATATTTGAGATATCTGCTGTGGATCGTTTAAGAATTGTACATGTGTTGTTTAAACTCAAGTGACATTACTGCAAGGTTACCATCCACAAAACATTTTTCCGTACTCTACCAAACAATAATTTATGGCATTCTGAATCGACGTGGATGGCTCAAAAACCTAATACAAAGATTTTTTTTCCTTTCAAAAGTTAAAGTTGATCCAACAGTATACGTACGTATAATATATATCAAGCCTAAGGTGTTTCTTGTTGTAAAAATTAAATAAATAAATAAGTATGATATATGAGTCCATCGATTCTCTTTTAAATTGATTTCTTACAAAAATATTATTCTTTTTAATGGCAACAATAAATCGTGAGAATCATTAATACCAACCTAAGAGAATATTCACAAATTAATTAATTAAAGTGCAGATGAAGTATAGAGGAGAGGTTAATAAAGGCATCACTTTCATTTTTCTGTTTTTCATATTCTGATTAACTATAAAAATAGATTAAATGGGTAGTTCTTTCAAATCCTGTTCGCAAACTTTTCCATCAGGTTTTTATTTCCTCAACCACAAGATTTTTTTGACACTAATTTTCTCCAACTTTCTTACATTTTTCTTACCAAACGAGCGCAGCAGCGCGTAAAGAAAAATACTTTTTTTTTTTTCCATTTACTTTCACGTTTCTGTTCACTAATTGACCCATCATAATTGGGATTATCTAAGTCTCACTTTATTAGTTTTGTGAGTAATTTAATCTTTTTCTTGGACACTTGCGCCCCCATGCTAATAAAGGTGATCTCAACCAGAGGATTCACACAAGTAGTGGTAAATGATTCCTTTGATATTTTGCAATTAGTTTAATCTTGTTTGCTGACATGACATTTTCAACAATTAATTCCACGAGAAAGAAAGAACCAAGCTTTTAAAAAAATAGGCAAATTTCTGATTGGTAAATGTTGGCATGGGATCCTCTGTCCCCAATTTCCTGTCCCACTTTTCTGTCCCCAATCTTCCTGTCCCACTTTTCTGTCCACGAACCTCTAACAATGAAGGAGATGTGATCTCAGGCAACACAACACAATTAACCCTGTTACGCGCCCGGCTCTCTTCATTCAAATTGAGGCACCCCACAGACTAAGGGTCATGTCATGTCGTAATGTGAATTTAATCCGTCATTAATCATGTTGTGTTCATTGTCACGAAAAATTTCACGTTAAAATGACTTTTCATTAATCATGAAAAATGTGAATTCTAATCCGACTTGCTATTAATCGTGTCGTGTTTGGGTTGACCAAAAATCCACAGTATTAATTTTTTTTGCACGTTGAATTTTTTTAATAATCCATATCAAAGGATAAAATGTGTAGGCTTATTTACAATAGATGAAAGAGACTAGATATAAGGCATCGAGAGAGAGTAATTAACATTCAAAGCCAAAACAATGTGTAGGCTTAGAACATTAGCCACCATAACAAAACCTTGCAAATTTGAAAAAAAGAAGAATGTGAAAAGGTCAGATCGATCGCCTACTCGGTTACCAATTGGCATAGACGTGTTTCGACTCCACTATCGATCTAATTCTCCTGTCGTCATCGATTCCCACCCCTAGTGCCCTAAGTGGACGGCGGTTGGCTTGCCTTTTTCGTTATTTTGATGTTATTTCGATTTTTTCCCTTTTTGGTAATTTCCCCGTATCGTTTTTGGCTTGCCTTTTTCATTTATTTCCGATTTTTTCCTTTTGGTAATTTTATTTTTCAATTAGATTTCTAGTTTTCTATATAATAAGTTGTAAGCATAAATAAGTTGTAAGCCTAAACGGCTGGAGTTAGTGGATTATTATTGAATTAAAGAATACGAGTTTTACTCATATTTTGATCGTTTAAAGAGGGAGTACCTCTGGGTCGATCTTATTGCTCGTGTTTCTCTTGCACGATTGATTTTGTTCCATAGGCTGCGCTACATCAGTTGGTATCAGAGCACACGTTGCAATCCTGTCATGGCGGCGAGACGCGGTGGAGGACGTGCAAGAGGGGGTGGTCGAACCGCTGGTATGGACGAAATCTATGAACGAGATGATGCTGCTCGGGATGCTCGGATGGAGGAGGGTTTTGCTGAACTCAAAGCCATGTTTGGAAATATTGTCCAACGCATGGATGCTTTAGAGGTCGCTGACCCAACTCGCCGTCGTCCTGTTAGACCTAATCCTCAGGAGGAGGAAGGTTTTTCGGATGATGAGAGTTCCAACGCTTTTGCTGGTCATTACCATCAACGGGGGAGGGATAGGGAGTTCGTGGCTAGAACCCATGACTCTCATGCGTGGGAAAAAAGTATCAAGATTGAGAATTCCAGGGCAATCTGTCACCGGAGGAATTTCTGGACTGGCTGAACGCTATAGACGAAGTCATGGATTTCAAAGGGGTTCCTGTGGATAGGAGGGTTCCTCTTGTGGCGACCAGATTCAGGGGTAGAGCTTCTGCGTGGTGGCAGCAACTGAAAATCAGTAGGAGTCGGAACGGAAAGTCCAAGATTACTGATTGGGAAAAGCTGAAGAAGAAGATGCGGGTGGAATTCCTTCCCCATAACTATACCCGTATCATGTATCAGAGATTGCAGAATCTTCGCCAGAACACGCGTTCTGTCGACGATTACACTGAAGAGTTCGATCAACTTGTGGCCAGAAACGATTTAGCAGAGTCTACGGAGCAGCAGACTGCAAGGTATGTTGGTGGTTTACGTCAACAAATTCAAGATGAGTTAATGATGTATGATTTGTGTTCTGTTTCGGATGCTCATCAGAGGGCTTTAGTGTTAGAAAAACGGTTCAATAGAAGGCCAGCGGGTAATTGGAACAGTGCTGTTCGAACAACCGCGGGGGCTGCACCACCAGTACGTGCAGTTATTCCTCAACCCAGCGTGCCGCAAAGAATTCTAATGAACAAATGATCACGGGCTTTAAATGCTTTAAGTGTGGAGAGCCAGTCATCGTATGTCGGATCACAGAAAGGCGTCGGAAAAAAGCCTTGTTCATAGATCGGGAGGGGATTGTTCAGGATGCAACTGAGGATTATGACCAGGATGCTATATACGATGACAATAATGGGGAGATGGAGGAGATAGAATGTGCAGGTGACACAGGGTCGCCACTGCTGGTGGTTCGAAGGGTGTGCTATGCGCCCCGAGAATCTGAAGGGGAGTCGTGGTTACGCAACAACATATTCCAGTCCACTTGCACAATTGGTGGCAAAGTTTGCTGTTATGTGATTGATTCGGGCAATTGTGAGAACGTGGTGTCAGAAGAGGCAGTGCAAAAACTAAACTTGAAGACAGAGGCGCATCCTAATCCTTACAAATTGAGTTGGTTGAAGAAAGGTAATGAGGTAAAAGTTTCTCAGCGTTGTTTAGTTTCTTTTTCAATGGCCTCTAAATATAAGGACAGTGCATGGTGTGATGTTGTGGCTATCGACGCTTGTCATCTGCTTTTGGGGCGCCCGTGGCAGTATGATCGTAAGGTCGCGCATGATGGCGGGTCTAACACCTACAGTTTAATTTACGGTGGTACAAAGATCAAATTGTTACCATCTAGGGAGTCAGCCCCTGTGGGTCCTAATCTGTTAGCAAGGGCGCAGATGGAAGAGGAGATTGCTGAATCTGGGGTTGCTTATGTTTTGGTTGGGAAGGATATTGGGCAGGATCAATCTGAGACTGCAGTTCCGGCTATTATTCAGCCCCTTTTGTTGGAATTTGGGGATGTCTTTCCAGAGGAGTTACCGGAGGGATTGCCACCGCTACGTGACATTCAGCACCAAATTGATTTGGTGTCCGGTGCTAACTTGCCAAACCGAGCCCATTACCGGATGAGTCCAAAGGAGCATGAGGAGTTGCGTACAGTGGAAGAGTTCTTTGTCCAAGGGTTTCATTCAAGAGAGCCTCAGTCCTTGTGCAGTTTCGGCTTTATTAACTCCAAAGAAGGATGGATCATGGAGGATGTGCGTGGACAGCCGGGCTATCAATAAAATCACTGTGAGGTACCGATTTCCCATTCCTTGCTTAGATGATTTGTTGGATCAATTATCAGGGGACAAAGTGTTCAGCAAATTGGACTTAAGGAGTGGCTATCATCGTTCGGATCGACCAAGGGGATGAGTGGAAGACTCGCCTTTAAGACTCGTGAGGGTTTGTATGAATGGTTTGGTTATGCCATTTGGTTTGTCAAATGCGCCTAGTACTTTCATGCGTGTGATGAACCAAGCGCTGCGACCGTTTATTGGTAAGTCTGTTGTAGTATATTTCGATGATATTTTGATTTATAGTGCCACGCCGGACTTACATATGCAGCATTTGAGAGAAGTTCTGGAAGTCCTACGAAGGAGAAGGCTTTGTTTGGGGGTCCTCAGAAGTGTGCCTTCATGACAGACTCCGTCCTATTTTTGGGATACATTGTTTCGAAGGATGGACTTGCTGTGGATGAGTCAAAGGTGGAGGCGATCAAACAATGGCCCGGGCCACGGACTTTGTTTGATATTCGGAGCTTCCATGGGTTGGCGTCATTCTATCGCCGATTCATACCACACTTCAGCACTATTATGGCTCCGATCACAGAATGTATGAAAGGAGGAAGTTTTACATGGACAGAAGAGGCAACAGAGGCTTTCAGAGAGATCAAGTTGAAGCTAACTAGTGCTCCAGTGCTAATCCTTCCAGATTTTTCACAGCCATTTGAGTTACATTGTGATGCCTCGAAGGTAGGAATTGGGGCTGTTCTTAGTCAGAATTCGAAGCCGGTTGCTTACTTCAGTGAGAAGCTCAATGGGGGAAAGGTGAATTACAGCACGTATGATGTGGAGTTCTATGCAGTGGTGCGGGCTTTGCACCATTGGTACCACTACCTCATTCACAGTGACTTTGTGCTATATTCTGATCATGAGGCACTGAAACATCTGAATAGTCAGGACAAGCTATCCCATCGACATGCTAAGTGGGCTGCTTATATACAACATTTCACCTTTGTGATTAAGCACAAAGCAGGGACGTTGAATCGAGTTGCTGATGCCCTCAGCCGTCGTTCTTCCTTGCTGATTTTCATGCGCATTGAGGTACTTGGTTTCGATTCTTTTCGTGAACTGTTGGCTGTGGATCCTTTTTTCTCGCATGTGTTGGATGTTATTTCAAAGGGTGAACCGAGTGTGTTTCACCTTCATGATGGCTTTCTAGTCAAGGGTAATGCATTATGTGTTCCAGAGTCGAGTCTGCGGCTCAAAATTATTACTGACTTGCATAATGAGGGGCATGTGGGTCGTGATAAGACCCTTGCTTTGGTGGCTGCATCATATTTTTGGCCTACTTTGAGGCAGGATGTTTACCGGTTTGTGGGGGCTTGTCATATCTGTTGTGTTTCTAAGGGTGGGGCCACTAACGCGGGACTCTATATGCCTCTGCCTATTCCTACACAACCATGGGCGAATGTGAGTATGGATTTTGTCCTTGGTCTTCCTCGAACCCAGCGAGGCAAGGATTCTATTTATGTGGTGGTGGACAGGTTCTCGAAGATGGCTCACTTTATTCCTTGCAAGAAGACCACCGATGCTGTGAAGGTAGCATAGTTGTATTTTGACAGTGTTTATCGTTTACATGGGCTACCTGTATCTATTGTTTCAGACAGGGACACGCGTTTCTTGAGCCACTTTTGGCGTTGTTTGTGGAGGTTGGCGAATACACAGCTCGATTTTAGTACTTCATATCATCCCCAGACTGATGGACAAACTGAGGTGGTCAATCGTTCTTTGGGCAACATGCTGCGCAGTTTGGTGGGTGAACAACTTGGGTCATGGGACCTAAAGCTGGCCCAGGTTGAGTTCGCATACAATCATTTAGTGAATCGGAGTACGGGTCATTCTCCATTTCAGATTGTCTATGGATGCAATCCGTGGGCCCCTGTCGATCTCGCTCCGGTGCCTGATTTGAAGCGTGTGCATTGGAAGGCCCAAGACTTTATGGCACATTTGAAGGAAGTACATGAGGCTACCCGACATCAGTTGGAGGTCTCTACCTCCAAGTATAAGGAAACAGCCGACAAGAAGCGTCGTTTGGTGGAATTTGTGGTGGGCGATTTCGTATATGCCGTGCTGACCAAGGATCGCTTTCCGGAAGGGGAATACAACAAGCTTAAGGCCAGGAAGATTGGGCCTTTGGAAGTCCTTGCGAAGATCAATCCTAATGCGTACCGTTTGAATCTGCCTAGCCACGTGCGCACATCGGATGTGTTCAACGTCAAACATCTGATTCCGTTTGTGGGCAATAGTTCATCTTCTGATGATTGCAATTCGAGGGCGAATTCTTTTCAAGCAGGGAAGGATGATGCAGACCGGGTTGCATCAACGTGGATGGACCGGTTGCGTCCACGTAGGCCTAAAAGTTCGTACTAGCTGTATCGATACTGTGAAAAGGCTGTATCGATACCGGGCTACCAATTGGCGAACATAAGACTCCCGTATCGATACAGGATTCTCCCTGTATCGATACCGAGTGCCCTAAGTGCGGCCGGTTGGCTTGCCTCGTTATTTCGATGTTATTTCCGATTTTTTCCCTTTTTGGTAATTTTACGTTTTCCATTTATTTGCCTTCCTTTTTCGGAGCAAATCAATTAGGGTTTCTAGTTTCCTATATAATAAGTTGTAAGCCTAAACGGCTGGAGTTAGTGGATTATTATTGAATTAAAGAATACGAGTTTTACTCATATTTTGATCGTTTAAAGAGGGAGTACCTCTGGGTCGATCTTATTGTTCGTGTTTCTCTTGCACGATTGATTCTGTTCCATAGGCTGCGCTACATCACTACCACAGAGACCCACTCCAAATCTCCACCCCAAACCGCCTCTATCTATCTCTCTCCTCGCTCGAACATTCGTTGGCACGGTGGCTTCGTTGCTCCGTTTTCGACGGTTGGCAACCAATCTTTGGAAAAACGAACAGAAACAGTGCAATCTCGGTATCTTTCTGAAATTTTTTTATGACAATCGGACGAGGTGCGACGAAATCATCTCGTGGAGCAAAAAACGTTCTCGGTTTCAGAATATTTTCATGATCAGATTTCTGGAACTGCATTTTCCGGACGAAAACCCAGTTCAAAACAAGAAAAACAGTGATTACATCGAAATGTATGAATATTTTTTGATATATGGACTGATTGGTAGAGCTAATAGAGTAAAGTTATTTTTGAACACCCTATAAAAAGTTTCTGGAGCCGCCATTAACTTCACTGCCTACAATTTTCTCAGACACAACAATATTTTTCTGCATCAATTTTTTTGACAAGTGAATGAAGCCTTGGGAAAGAAGAATTAGATCACAAACACCCATTGCAAGATTCAATCGAGATTGCAGTAATAACTGACTTATTACATAGGAAGTGACAGCACAACATGTTCACAAATGGGTCCTCTGTTTTAGGAGACATATTGAGGCTGCAGTTTTTTTCCTAGTAATTTGTGAGAGGCATCTCTCAGCCGCTGAGCTCCATTATGCATATGTTCTCGAACAATATTGAACTCGGAGTTCGATTCGTCGAGTAGCTTCAGCATATCGATGGTTTGAACCACTTCGAATGCAGATTCAACGATACGCGTTTTCTCCAACAATTCCATCAATCGCTGGCGAATAACGGGTCCAAGATTGTTTTTCAGCTCCATAAAGGCCTCTGGTTCCAATGTTAAGGGACATTCAAAAACCGAGGGGCATGGTTGGCACTGAAGCTCTGGTACCATACAAGATTGTGACTTATTTTATTCAACCGAAGGCTCTTCTGCATTCATAAATAAACAAGACACGAAGTCACAAATAATATCTGTACGTAGAATTTTTTTCACCAATATTTTTTTCACAACTATTTCTTGAAATCACACGTCTCCTGAAGAAAGAAAGCAAGTTTTTCTGTATGATTCTATCCCGATATTCTTGTATAGCTACCTGTTAATTCAAACAGGTTACTCAAGCCGGAATCATCTTCACCCTTATTGTTTTCTCCTGACGGACCGGAAAAATAAAATGTTTAGCGGAACTTACAGGAAGCATCACTGTCCAGTGTCCATCAATGCTTTCATGCCCAGGGACTTTTTTCAGAGTGTTCAAGTGACTACTGTTTAACAAGGGTGGAGCCGTCACTGTACACAATGCTCACTCCAAATAACACCTTTCTTAATGTGAGATATAGTAATCTCTGTTGGTGGAAATTTTTATTCAGAATTTTTCACCAAAATGATGTGCCAATGATGTGTCTTGAAATCACAAGTCACCTAAGGAATGAAAGCAAGGCTTGTATACCATTACCTTTTTCAGTGTTGTCTTCAAGAGGAACATACTGGATTGGAGGTAAAGGCCGATGTTCTCCAGACGGACCTGAAATTGAATTAAAATGTTCATTGAAACTTCACTATGTATCCATCTCCATGCTAAGGGGGCTTGGAATGGATCACTACAAAATTAAGGATAGGAAAATCGCGTCGAGTAGTCGAGTCACAACTATCAACTTGAATTGATACCAAGAATTAGCATTCGGAAACATGAAAAAGTGTAAAATGGAAACAATGTAAGAAAGGTAGTCTTACAAGAACTATCCAATATAAATTGGAAAGACAAACATATCTTAACACCAGAACTCGATTAGTTGGTCCATCTGGCCGAATATCAAGTATAAATACAAAAATGGGTCGTGACATCTCAAGTTCTCAATGAAGGCCAAATTGATGAAATCAGAGTTGGAGCTCACCTTGATTGTGAAGGTCGTTGCGAGCCGTGTTTGCCATAGCAAACGGTAAATAAGCTAATACCAGTAGGAGGAGAAGGCGGACGAGGATAAGGAGGAGGTGGTGGTTGGTAGGAGCCTTGAATTCCATTTTACTCTTACAGATTTTCTTCCTCAATGGTATGATATGGGGGTTTTGCCGTTTTGGGCTAATACAAGGGCTAGTAACCAGCCTTATATTTCAATAGATCACTCTACATGTTCAAGTACGTACTTATATATTGTCATCGGCATTTATGGACCATAGCTAGTAAGGTACACATGATTGATCACAATAGACGGAAATAGGATTTCATACACGTGGGCGCCACGAAGTAAAAGAACGAGATTTTAAAATTTTAAGGTTTTAAATATTTAAATGTTAAATAATAATCAAAACAAAAATAATGTAGGCACAACCAACAGCAGCCCCAAAAAGTAATAGAAATAACAAAAATGTTTTGGATGACCCAAATTTTAAGGAAGATCTAGAGAGAGAGAGAGAGAGAGAGAGAGAGAGATCCTGTGGCGTTGAAAATACTTTAGGGCGATCGAGATGCGCACTCAGCACCGAAAAGAATTTCCTTTAGTTACTTTGTGAAAATGCTACATACACACCCTCCCATTCACAGCCTCGCTCACACCCACTTTGGATTGCTGACAATGGCGGATCTAGGAATCGAGTTTACCCTGGGCTAATCCATATAATTGAATATTTACAAGGGCTAACCATGTAGATCTTTTATTGAACAAAAATTTTACATGTAAATATTTAATCTTTTTTTTAATTTACCTGGGCTATAGCCCACCCTATCATAGGCATAGATCCGCCCTTGATTGCTGACACATATCCTCTCACTTTGGAAGTTAGGAGAGAGGGAGGACATGTATCAGTAATCTAAATCTAAAGTGGGTGTGGGCAAGGGTGTGCATGAGAGAGTGTGTATGTAGCATTAATGTGTGGAGTGATTCGCGTGATCAAATTCGATTTTTATCCCTACCTTTTTGAAATGTTGTGTAGTGATTTACGTGGTTACCTTTAAAGAAATTTTTTTTTAACAAAAGACTACAAAGAAAGTTGTTGTAGATTTTCTTGTTTGAAATCTAATAAGTGTTCAGATTTATATTTTTATCCCTACCCTTTTGAAATGTTGTGCAATGATTCACGTGGTTACCTTTAAATAATTTTTTTTTTAACAAAAGACGACAAGAAGTTGTTGTGGATTAATAAAGTGTTCAGATTTATATTTTTATCCCTGCCCTTTTGAAATCTTGTGTAGTGATTCACGCGGTTACCTTTAAAGAATTTTTTATTTTTTTTTTAACAAAAGACGACAAAGAAAGGTATTGTAGATTTTCTTGTTTGAAATCTAATAAGTGTTCAGATTATGAGTCTAAATTCAAGCATCACTTATATTTACCCAGTGACATCATTATTGATTATGAGTACATCCTATAAATATGTAAAAAAACTAATTTTTTTATCCAAGACAGTAAACTTTATTTTTTTAAATCTGAAAAAACAATTTGAAAAAAAAAACTAGTTTCTTTTCCTACAAAAAATGAAAAATGAAAAAAAAAATTGAAAAAAAAATTCTTTGATAGGTTTTGTTTAAAAACTATTTTTACCAAAATGAAAAATGATTTAATTTTGTTGGAAAAAATGTTTAACTCTACTTTTTTTTTTTTAAATGGGTGGAGAATATAAACTAAGGGCGTTTCAGTCATTTCACGCAAAAAGTTAACACCGTTAACCTTGAAGTAACGGCAAGGGAGGTAAGTGACAATTATTTTCAAAAGTAAGGGAGGTCAGTAGAATTTCAAAAAAAATAGGGAAAACCTCTGTATTTGTTAGAAACCTCAGGGGAGGTAAGTGAAATGTACCCTAGTAACATTAATATACATATGAAAATGGATGAGGCATCTATATATAGACAATGGCAGCAGGGTTTCTTTGCACGCTCAAACCCATAACAATCCTAAGCCTATTTCACCCCAGAAAAAACACGACCCAAAACAAGACAATTTTCTTCATTTCAATTATCAAAATCAACATTTCCATTCAACTAAAATGAGCCAAAAAGAGCCTCTCGGTAATTTCATGGAAGCCATCATCGGAAAAATTAACGATGGTGACCGTAGAATTGCAGATTTGTTCTCTACGGCTCGCATTTACAAGGTGCCCGATGATCTTCGTAAGCTGAACCAATGCGCCTACACCCCTCGGGTCATTGCCATCGGCCCGCTTCACAGGGAAGACAAACATCTCGAGAAATCTATGGAACACGTCAAAACGTATTACACCCATCAACTATTAGCTCGACTGACCAAAGGAATAGACGATGAGGTGAAAAAAGGCGAGAAAATACAAGAGGTGCTACAAAAATGCGCGGAAAAAATGAAGAAGAAGGAGTACGTAGAGGAGGCCAGGAAATATTACGCCACAGAAATCACGATGAACGACGATCAGATGTCGGAAATGATGTTGTTCGATGGTTGCTTCATCCTTGAACTCTTCTACGCCACCCACCGTGTTAAAAAGCACAAAGAAGCAGGAAAAAGTACTGCAAATGGAGGAGACGGTGGCAACCCAAAGGTACGCATTTTAGGCTAATTAAGAAGCAGGAAAGAGTTGGGACTGCTCTGACTTTTTGATGCCCGAAATTGAAAATAAAAATAAAAGCCGAGGTCATTTATGTGTTTTACTTACAAAAACTGTATAAATTACTACACAAGCTACAAGTGCTTATCAATAAGGAAAAATTACAAACAAGTCTGATTTTAGAGTGGTGGGAGAGAGTGATATTGTACAACCAAATTCAGGCCCAACAATCCCTCTTCATGATGATGCTCCCGCGACTCAACCACATGACCTCCTGACTCTGATACCATTTGTTAGAGGGCTTTTCCAACATCTCTCCTAAAACTAATTAGTAAGACTCCCAACTAGTCCTTAATAGTTACTCCCTCCGTTCCATTTTGATAGTACAGTTTAGTCTCTAATGCAATTTTTAAATTGTTAATATTTTTCGATCTATAGTATTTTTAAAGATTTAAACAATTTTGTATGATAGAACTAACTGAAATCTATCGTATGAGATACATATTGCACAAAATATTTTTTATAGATTGAAAGATATTAACAATTAAAAAATTGCATTAGAGACCGAACTAGACTATCAAAATAGAATGAAAGAATTACTATTTGGAGTCGAATCAGTAATTTCTGCGATAGTGATTAGTAGATGTATCGATACAAGTGCTACATGAAGACCAAATGGGACGACGGTATTACTATTTGGAGTCGAATCAATAATTTCTTCCGATGGTGATTAGTGGATGTATCGATACAACGTGCTATATGAGAGACCACTTTATTCACAATCAGAAATGCTAAATGCGAATAAGTATAATCCAGAATTTATCCAGAAAATAGAAATGAGTGGCTCAAATTGACTTCCAACTTAATCTGAGCCACCATTTCTACTTTCTAGATAAATTATAGATAATATTTTTGTGTATATAGCATTGCCGATTCACAACCAATTAACTTTTTCAGCAGCCAACATTATTTCTACATCTCAAGCTCTCAACCCAATTTACCTGCAGATGTCCTATTAACAACACTTGAAAATTGGAAAAACTATACGCGCCGATCACACATAGATCAATCTGTGGTTCTTATTTTGGAATCTCACTCGAATAATCCGAGGGGGTCATACGTTTCAAGTTGCCCCGTAAAAAATCAACTCAATTAAAAAAATATTTTTATATTTAACCATTGTTTAAACTTTCATTTTTAACTATTTAACCATTGACGAAGCGGCAAACCTCTGTCAATTATTGTTTGTTTCGCTATCCTTTTAAAAAAACTTAGCCAATATTGGTTTTGGGATACCTGAAGGATGGAAAAAACAGGAAAATGACGAAGCGGCAAACCTCTGTCAATTATTGTTTGTTTCAAATTTTTTTTTGAGAACCCATCAAGATTTTTTTACTTTGTCCAACGGGTAAAAATCTTGATCATATAAAATCAATAGTAAAATTTTGATTTTTTATTAGAACATCATTTGAAATCACTTTTTGGATTATTTGAAAAAAACCAAAAAAAGTATGATTAAGGTTCCCTGTTTTTACTTTTGTCCAGGTAATCATATAAAATCAATAGTAAAATTTTGATTTTTTATTAGAACATCAGAAATCACTTTCCTGTTGTATGATTAAGGTTCATGTCATTAATTTCTGACGGGTCTTTCTATGTGCTAGCTGTCACCACCTAAACTTTGGGTTGAAACGCACAAGGGATGGGAAGACTCAAATTGACATTAAATGTAGTAGTACGCAAAGATTTGAGTATACTAGGTTTAAAAGATGAAGCGGCACTTGAAAGATCTCAATACAGAAAAAAGATTCATGTACCCGACTCCAAAGATTGAGACATAACGCTCGGTTTGATTTGGTTTGGTTTGGTTAGAAATCACTTTCCCTACATATCTTTACGGTGGTAGCTACGACAAAAAGGTTCTCCCATCATATATTAGAATAGATTATCCTAATTACAATTTTTGAGGTTGACATAATTACGTAGGAGTTTTTGGATAATTATGAATAGATGATCCTAATTTGTTAGGTAAAACTGGAGTATTTTTTTTTGTGATTCCTAGCGGTGGCCATGGAAAACATGTTTTAAACACATTGAGCGGTTCGGATCGTCGAAATTTGGTCCGAAAAATAAAAAAAGGGGTGGTCCTCACGGAGGAGATTTTGATGGAGTCCTCAATAGAACATCTTCCTATATATATATATATATCTATGTATGTATATTTATTTATATATAATATATACAAATTTGATTAGTAATTTTGCATTCTGAAAAGCAGGAAACTACCTTTTAACAAAAATGTATAATAGGCATCACTTAATTAACTCTTTTTTCTCAGGCCTCGAGTAGCAGTGTTCAACAGCCCGCTAACGAAGGAGAGGATGGCAGCAGTGGCAGCGGCGAACAACCACAGTACTTAGATCCTATTTTGGATAATATTTTGATTGCCAGCATTATCAAGAACGACTTGATACTCTTCGAGAACCAGATTCCTTTCTTCGTGCTTGAGGATTTGTTCAAACTCACAGTGGATCAGATCCCGGGGGGAAAAAAGTTATCGCTCAAGGAGTACGTCATTTGGTACTTCAGCGACATTATGAGCCCAGAAGGCAAAAATAGTGGTAGCGAGAAGAAAACTACTAGTTGTTGTTCGCCCAGTGACTGTCATATCCTTTGGGTTTGTGGTTCTGCAAAAGAAAATGAACAGGAAAAGAAAGCGATAATGAAAGCTAATAATGAGTATGAACATATTCTCCATTTACTACACGATCATTACGGTCCAAGTAATAAAGGGAAAATAAGGGAAATCCTGCAAAGGTTGCCCCCAAGAAGTTTAGTACATGTAAGGTTCGTGCATCAGAGCTCGAATACGGAGGAGTCAAGTTTGTATCCGTTGAGGGAAACAATCTATTGGACGTCAAGTTCATTGAACCTAAAGGCATACGCTGGTGGTTTTATAGGGCCACATTTGAAATCCCGACTCTCAATGTACACGATCCCACAGAGCAGTTCCTCAGAAACCTCATTGCTTTTGAACAATTTCACCCTGGGGTTTTGCGGTACGTCACGTCATACGCAAAACTCATGGACGTGTTAATTAACTCTGAGAAGGATGTCCAAGTGCTTGGTAAAGCCAATGTTATACGCAACTTCTTGGGCACGGACGAGGTTGTCTCTGATCTATTAAACAAGCTGTGCAGGGAAGTCGTTGCAAGGTTCTTTTTCGAGGATGCCTGCCAAAGAGCATTTGAGTATAGTCAGCGTTTCTGGCCGAGGTATATGGCATATTGGAGACGTACGTATGTTGCTTCTCCGTGGGCATTCATTGGTTTCTGTTTGGCTTTGATTGCTTTTGGGATCCAGATTACTAATTTCACCCGCAGTTTCATTAAATAAACTCCCATGATCATGACCATTGTTGATGCTTCAACTAGAATTGTTGTAACTGTTGTCTATCTAAATAAGTCTTTGTAACTGTGAGAATTGTAATTCCACACATTTGAAATAAGTCTGTTTGTGAGAGAGTGTGTCGTGTGTAAGATATTGTGAGGCGAGAGAGGTTGTAACGTTGTAGTGTTTATTTGGTTTAAATAAAAACATGAGTTGTATAATATGTGTATATTCTTTGTGTGTGCCTTTAATTGCAAAAACTCCCACCAACACATTATCGGCCTGTTTGGATGCCGGATTTGATTTTGGGTGGATTTGTAATGAGGGTGGGCCACCTCCTAAGAAGGTTGGATTTGCATATGTGGTGTGGATGATTTTTTGAGGAGGGAGGGATTTGGAGGGTGGATTTGATAGCATACTTCATGTTCGAAACCTCGTAGGTGTCATCAACTCCTTTAGGCCAGTCCATACAAAGTTTCGTTCTGATTTTAAATGGGGCCCCCGCTAGTGGATGGAGAGATTGGTCTAGCTCCCAGGATTAGTCGAGATCTGTGGCCCACGGGACACCCTGTATCACCACAAAAAAAAAGGTAACATCAAAACCGATGAGCACGCGAGGACGTTGTGTAAAAATTTCACTGACTCTCATTTGATAATATTATTTGCACTTCATGTATTTTACACTGAAAAATAGCAATCTCGAGTAGAGGGGTCATTGAGAATTTTGATCACAAAGTATCATTTAATTTATAGTGTGATCTACCATGAGCACACAATGACGTGCGAAGCCCACACTACTTTTCCAAAAT